>PNEQ01049642.1:0-18780 GCA_003012365.1 Medauroidea extradentata
CGGGGAAACTACAGAGTGATATCACTATCACGAGGCACGCCAGTTGTGTGGTTAATTAGGAAATATCATAGGAAGTGGCAATCAGCGTTGACGGATGTCTGCGGGCTGCCAGAGGAAGTGTGGTTTGATTAGATAGGCTCGGCGCACTCTGCGACCCGAGAACTGAAGTGAGGCCAGGAGCTAGCTGGGCCACTACATCGGCACACCATATCTATGGACTCTTTACAATATATGGCTCTGCAGGCCGAAAACTAACAACATAACAAGCTTATAAGGCGATAACTCTTGATCCCTAGGAAGGCTACAACATTGCTATGGCTCTACGGGCCGATAACTGAATGACAACATAGCGAGGTTACAGGGCGATCACTCTTGATCCCTAAGAAGGCTACAACACATCTATGGCCGCTCTGAATGATATGGCTCTGCAGGCTGTTGAAATTACTGAATGACAGGGTACTTATTGTAAGTGCACAACACCACTTTACTTTTAGCGCGTAAGGGCGTGGAGTCAAGAGACTAGCGTGAAGTTAGGTCTACATGCTTGAGAAAGGCAGAACTGCGGTCAAGCTGGCTTAGCGATCAAGCTGAGCCGACCTGGCAAACATAGGAGTGGTAAAAGGGTGATGAGATTGGGTAGGAGAGATTAGGTGGCAGGCTACTGTCACAACCTGTTAGGAAGGAGCGAGGGTTTAGGTGCAGGCTACCGCCACAACCCATAAGGAAGGGAAGGAGTGCCAGGCTGACCCAGCCCAAAGGCCGATCCGCTGACGACTGACTATAACTTAGGCGAAACGCTTGTCTTTTTTAATTGCCAGAAGGGCAGAAGTACCGTTAGCAAAATGGCCTTTCGAGGCTGTCTGCTTCTGCAGTAGCGCCACCCCCAAACACTGAAAATAATTACTCGGGGCACAAAAATACTCAGCTGGGTAAACAAATATCTCGTCTTGACGTAAATAACATTCGTGTTGCAATTAAACATTAGGATACAAGTTTTTATATCCATTTTAGACACATTAAAAATAATAAACATCAAATAGAATACATATTTACATGCGTATTTCCCATTATTATTTATTACTGCACTTTACAGAGTCTTGTGCACGGGATTGGTAACACTGGTGAAGCACTCTGCCGTGTTTGTAAATAAACATAGGTAACAGAGTTTGCCAGCGGCAATTATACACTGAAAATAACATGGAATAATACTGGGACATAAGTGTGTGCTGTTTTACAAATAAAGACTGCGATTTGTGATCTTACATGGCACGTATAACACTGGAATAAAAATAAACGGCAACATGGCGATTGGTAGTAGTGCAGGAGAAAGCTAGTACTTTTAGGTTATATTAGTTAGGTGTTAAAAATCACCGGACGAGCGTTAAATGGCGATGCATCGTCAAGCATCCAGCAACAACGTAAAAGTGAAGGACGAAGACGTGTGGGAGGCAGTGTTGTCACCTGTCGACACCCTCTAACAACTCTAGACCGTAGCGTCTGGCGCATCATACGCACAGTAGACCCACCTCCTAGTTTTACACATCCAACAACTAGTGGAAAATTGGTGTGTCGTCGGTGGCTAGTCGAAATACTAACCATGAAAGGCGGAGAGCAATGGCATGTATATGTACCCCCTGAAGCACTGCTATAGAGTGTCTCATGCTTAGATTGCAGTACAGGGTTATATGGGCATTCGCTATCTCTTTCCAATGCATGGTAACTGTCGTAAGCTCTGTCTTTGTTTCGGTGCGCGCTGTTGCCAAGAATCCTAAAATTTTCACTTTGTAACTTTGATCTTAAAATTTTTGCATATTGTACAGCATCGAAAACCGCATCGGGTGATAATATTTGGTTCATCATTTACACCATTTTATGGGGTTGAAAACATTAAAAACAAATATTTTGAACCTGGTACTGTTTTCAAGCATCTGTAAGTATATCACATCAGAAACTTACGAATCAAAAGCAATATTGTATCAAAATTTTTATGGTGTGTAATTTCATATATCTGGACACCAATTAAGAAATCTGAAGGCAAATTTTTTTTTTCGTTCAGAAATTTTTTTCTAACATTATGCGGCCCAGGGTGTTCAGCGATCGGGAAACTGCGGGAAGTACGGGAAATGAACTTAAATTTTTTCTTTTCTGCTGGAATTTCTTTGCCACCAATCATTTTGTTATGTCATCAAGGAATTGGACGTTACTTTTACAGCTGCAATGTTAGTTATTTCTAGAGACAACTGTTTTCCCCAACCCACAAAGTTACAAATTTTTATATTTTTCTTTAAAATCGCAGAAAAGTCCTATCATTCTGTGCAGAATTGGAAAAAAAAAAAAAACCTTGAAAATTTTTAACGCTTTCCGTTGTAATTAACGCCTTTCATTCGAGAATCGATTGCAAGTGAATCGACAGAATCAATTTTTGACAGCGAAAGCGAGAATCGAATATCTCAAAGTAGACTAGAAAATGGCAGGCGTATGTTTAGGTTTAGTGAATGTGTTTATTTATCCTTTTTTTACATGGTACCTAGTAATTTTTTATGTTGTTTTAACATTGTAATTAAATAAAGATTGAACGAATTTATGCAACAGCAAGGAGGTACAAATATTGTTGTGATTCTGAAGTTGTGATGTGTAATTTGACTGAACTCATGTCTCCAGAAACTGCAAAATTTTCGTCATACATCGTATGGAAAACAAGGAATGAATTGCAAAAACAGCATTAATTTTATCTGCAGCAAAAACAGTGAAAATAACAAGGATTAAATTGTTACACCTACGAATGGGAAGTATAGATGCGAAACACGAATGAATACACTCGAGGTATTTAGGTTATAATTAAATTTGAAATATTTATCCCTTAGCAGTTGTTTCTTTTACCAAAAATTAAAATACGTACGGTAAATTGTTTAGTAAAACGTGATGTAAATAAATTTAGCTCCAGTTTTAGTGTTAGGACTAAGTGAAAAATTCTGGAGGATTATATAACCTAGATAAGCTGACTGTTAAGTGTTATATGCACATTTATGTCAAGAATTATGTCTGATTTATGACTTTATAAATAATAAATGTAATATATTGTACTAGTCCCTCATGTTTTATAAATTTCTTCCCACAATTCTATTCATATTCATTTTGGTGTTGTTCACGTTAACTGAACCATCAAATGCAACAAAGAGGATGTTCAACAATTCAATCAATTTATAAATTTGTGTAAAGGAAAGTATTTTAATTACCGTAAATACTGGACTAAAGTAATACATTTTACACACCTTCACCACGTCTAAAAATAACGTAAAAATGTTATGGTTATCATTTGTCTGCTTGGGTAGCACAAGTTAACGATGTGTCGCATTAAAAGAATTGTACCTACTGGAATTTCTCAAGAAATTTATGAAATGTACTGGAAATTAAAATACTACTTTTGTGGACACCCTGTGGGCATTTTCTAACAAACTGAAACATCAAAAAGTTGGTCAGTGAGAAACTATTTTGCTATTCATGTTAGATGGGGGATGAAAGCAAGGAAGTTCTTCGTAATGAGCTAAGTCTATTTTTAAAAGCAGCCCCACCTCTATAGCTTTAACCGTTCTCTTGTATGTAACTGTGAAGTGTGTGACGCGTTATTGTCATGCGCTCGCCCTTCAAAACTTGACAGCTGAGTGTTGCTTGAAGTATCGGCTGAAGAGAAATAATGTTCCGTTACCTTTGCTGACTGTGAAGTTATGTCTGGAAAGGTTAATAAATAAAATACAGGCTTCCTTTAATCACCAGTTTTCTTCGTCCCTGTGTCCTAAACAGGCTTAGTAGTGAAACTGCAGTGTCTCGCGGCCAAGTTATGGTGACCGATTTCGAAACAAAATTTTATGTGTGTAATTTTTAATAACATTTGTTTCTGTAGAAGGCAAAACAATAAAAAGTTGTATTATAAGTAGACTACGAAAAGGGCGCGAAATATTGTGTTGGCGTTATTCCTATATTTTTCTACATACCGCATTAAGGAATCATTAGAAGAAACAGGATGTTCCAAACAAACTATATACGCTATTAGAAAGAAACAATAGCAACACAGTACATCAAACATGAAAAACTGAAATCATAAAAGAAAGAAAAGTAATAAATAATTCCCATAAGCAAATTTAAGGCAATGATCCTTTATTTCTGTACAATAACTATTTTTAAACTCCTTAATAAGCACCAATATAAGAATAAAACTCATACAGTTTGTTTATAAGGTTTTACTACATTGTCTAAATTTGTTTCCTGGACAAAAAAATTTATATGGTTTCGGTAAGTTTTTGACAGACAAAAATTTGTAATTACCTTTAATTTTATGTTTAAGTTTTGAAAAACTACCTAGTATATAGTAAAACAAATTTAAACAATAGTGGTAAACATGTAGTTTTATATATGCTCTCGTTTAGACTTAAAATCTAAATATCAAAGAAGTAGTGGAAATGAGTGATACGCCTGAGTTGACATCATGGCAGACCATTAATAATACATATGCTCTATTTTGTTTGATAACCGAGCATGATGGAGCCGTGGTACCAAGTGTGTTGTAGAAGTGGTAAAACACTCGCCTCACATTCGGAAGGACCCGGGTTCAATACCCGGCTTAGGCTATCCTGGTGTCGGTTTTCCAGAATTTTCCGAAATCACTCCATGCGAAAGCTGGGATAGTTTCTTAACAAATACCATGGCAGTCTCCTTCCCCTTTCCACCCGTGTATCTCTATCAAGGCCTTCTATTGTTCGAGGGCAAGCAAAAACATCTAAATAAATAGCCCCCCCTCCTTCACTTTAAATGAAATCTCAGCAGACAGTAAAAGTGACGAAAAACAGACATTTTTCAGTTCCCATACGACATTGGTTTTGAATGATTTAATCAACTATGCACAACCACGTATTTGTCTCTTCAGACAGATGCTACAAAAATGGAAGAAATCTTCCGTTTTCAGCAGTAGCTATAATGATTAAAGTATATTGAAGACAGAAGCACAAGTACTCACGTTTAAGTACTTGACAGATACATACACAAATTGGACGACTCATTCGCGGAAGCGCGTATCGCGACGTTTTGCAGCTTAAAGCAGGTTCCTCGGGCGAAGAGACATGGCTGACTGCGGTGTGCCGATGCACCGATGCTGATGCACCTAGCGGCCAATGGTTGAACTGATAAGAGGCGGGAGATTCAAAAGCGTCAAGTTTAAGAGGATAAAGAGGACATACGTTTACAGTTGTTGTGGGAAGCTGAATGATTGGGGATGTTATCTTCCATTGAGATATGATGGTTGCCTGGATTTAGTGATATATTCATGAGCTAGTTCCCATCGTCTGAGTTCAGAGCTATTGCTTGTAGGTGGCAGGGCCCTCACTACTCTAGTGCTGTAGCAAGAGTCAAAGTCCTTGTTATGATGGGCTGCATGGGCAGCAACTGTGGGTTGGTGTCTTTACCTGCTACGGCTTGTCTGGTGTCTGCTCTGTGGCCATTCATTCTCTGTCTCAGAGTGTTGGTGGTGAGGCCAATATATTCAGCATCACAGTGTGAACATTGTAGCTGGTAGATCAAGTTCTTGGTAGCACAATTGTAACTGCCTTGGATGGGATAAATGTGGTTGGTTTGCCTGCTTTTGAATGATGTAGAGGGCTGGTGGATGGTACACGTGCCACAACGTGAGCTATTACAGGGATGAGAACCTTTGAGATTGGCAATAGTGTTGGTAGCTGTAGAAGGTGGTCACCATAGACGTCACATCTCTGAACACCAACATTCTCCATGCATCTGGTCTATCCGCCATAGAACATTATATTAACCAAAGACCTTCAAACAGCAAACCATCTACTGCCTTTCTGGTGGAACTAGACAGACTAACACTCAGCAACAACAGCTTCCGTTTCATTGACAAACACTACGTCCAGATCAAGGGCACTGCCATGGGTACCCACATGGCCCGCTCCTATGCCAACCTGTTCATGGGTAGACTAGAAGACAACTTCCTCAGTCACCAGCCCAACCAACCATACTGATGGATGAGAAATATTGATGACATCTCCATGATATGGACCTCAACAGAAGAATACCTACAGTCCACTTAACTTCACCTGGTTATTTTCCAAGACACATGCAGTTTTCTTAGATGTCGAGCTGGCACTACACAATGACATCATTCATACCTCAGTACACACAAAACCTACAAACAATCTTCAGTACCTTCATTTAAACAGCTGTCACCCATACCATGCCAAAAAGTCACTACCTTATAGCCTTGCACCCAGAGCCAATCGCATATGTTCAACCCGCAGTGACCTTAACAAACAGTGCCAACAAATAGCCAAAGCTTTCACAGACAGAGGTTACCCTGAACCCCTGGTCCAAAAACAAATCCAACGAGCCACCTCCAATACCAGCAACACTACCAAAGCCAAAAATACAGAAATCCCCCTGGTGGTACCATATCATGAAGGCCTAGGCAAACTCCGAACCATTCTTAACTCAGGCTACAAAATCTTGTCCTCACCACAAACCCAAGACCTTCTTTCAAAACCACCCAGGCTAGTTTTCAGACGATCACCCAACCTCCGCAACAAACTAGTACGTCCCAAACTCCCACCTTCTACAGCTAACTACACTATTACCAATCTCAAAGGTTCTCATTCTTGTAATAGCTCACGTTGTGGCACGTGTACCATCCACCAGCCGTCTACATAATTCAAAAGTAGGCAAACCAACCACATTTACCTCATCCAAGGCAGTTACAATTGTGCTACCAAGAACTTGATCTACGAGCTACAGTGTTCACACTGTGATGCTGAATGTATTGGCCTCACCACCAACACTCTGAGACAGAGAATGAATGCCACAGAGCAGACACCAGACAAGCCACAGCAGGTAAAGACACCAACCCACAGGATAAACCAGTTGCTGCCCATGCAGCCCACCATAACAAGGACTTTGACTCTTGCTACAGCACTAGAGTAGTGAGGGCCCTGCCACCTACAAGCAATAGCTCTGAACTCAGATGATGGGAACTAGCTCATCAATATACATATCACTAAATCCAGGCAACCACCAGGTCTCAATGTAAGATAACATCCCCAATCATTCAGCTTCCCACAACCACTGTACCCGTATATCCTCATTATCCTCTTCTACTTGACGCTTTTGAATCTCCCGCCTCATATCAGTTCAACCATCGGCCGCTAGGTGCATCAGAATCGGTACATCGGCATCCACGTTGCAGTCAGCCATGTCTCTTCGCCCGAGGAATCTGCTTTAAGCAGCGAAACGTCGCGATACGCGCTTCCGCGAATATGTGTCGTCCTGTTTGTGTGTGTCTCTGTCAAGTACTAAAACGTGAGTGAGTATTTGTGCTTCTGTCTTTTGTACATACTGATAGCCTAGCGGCCTCTTTCTTTTTTTTACATGATTAAAATATACGTGATAATAATTATTTTTAATGAAGTGCCCATTACAATTAGTGTAGCGAATTAATATGAGTGGAGTATGTAATTTATTTCTTATTTTAAAGTAATCAAAAATGTCATTAATTACATATTTTGAAGTGTGATGATATACAAATTGTAATATCAATTAGAATAATAAAGGATATAATATTTTATAGTTCATAATTCTGGTGTACACCTCCGAGCTTCGTAACGTGGCTGGGATCTGGCAACAGTGCACGCCATAAGCTCTGTACTGCAATCTAAGGTTGGGATGCTCTATAGTTGTCACGCAGTACAGTGGAGCACCCTTTATCCGGAATTATCGGGGGAAGGCCTATTCCAGTTGTGGGAAAATTCCGGTTATGGGAATTATGGTTAGAAGGCGAGAAAAACTTGTAAAATAGCATGTAGCATGTAAACACCGAATTTTATTTTAACTTATACTACGTATTATCCTACATAGTAAACCGTCTGTGATAGTTACGTACACATACACACAAAAAATATATATACGTAATTGGATTTAAAACACGTGCCTGTCATACTCCAGCGCCAGCTACGTGTGTGGCCTTCATCTCCGGCTCCGTAATGTCTGGGTTACGTCACCGGCTATGTGTGTGAGAGCGGGAGGTGGGGGTGGAGTCCCTGCTGTGGTGACAAGCTAATCTGCTGACGTGCCACTGATAACACTTACTTCGAGGAAGTACAGTCAGTCACAATACTTTACGTGTCTCTTGCACGTCGGCCGACGCACTATTATTACATTTTATTTTTTATTAACGTCGTGTTTATGCACTATGTTCACAAATAAATTTACAGATAAAAAATTAAGTCACACTAAAAAACATAGACAAATTGCAAACATCGTAGAGCATATCAAAACATCATTCACTGTCACTTGAGTCGTTTTGAAGAGCTGTTGCTGTGCCACTTGTGCCAGCAGTTTCATCATCAGGCAGGTTGTTTACGGCAGCGGGCGCAGATAGTGTCTTGAACACATCTGTGATGCGTGTTTGTTTAGTTCGCTTGGACTTCTCAAACTCCAGCTGCTTTTTCAACAAGTAAAGGCTCATTAATTGCTGCTCTGTAATGTAACTACGCTGTTCAAGCCCAGTAATCAGCTGGCTTAAGTGAAAAAGGCATTCCTCCTGAGTTATCTTTTCTGTAGGTTTGTCGTCCTCTGAAACTTCACTTTCGCTCTCGTCTTCTTTAACTGTGTTTGTAACAATGTCTACAATCTCCTCATCTGTGTAATGGTACTTGACAGGAACGTCGCAATCAACAGTAAACCATTCTTCTATGCAGTTTTCTCCCAGGTCTAAATTCTTTAGTTCAGGACTAGTTACAGTCTTCCCATATTTCATCAAGTCATTCGCCATTACTTTTTCATTGTTAACAGTAAAACCTTTGAAGTCGGCAGGCTCATTTTCACAGTCTTCACGGTAAATTATTGTTGGCCACAGTTTATGCCATGCATTGTTCAAAGCAGATTTAGGAATGCTGTTCCAAGCTCTCGCCAGAGCCCACACTACGTCTTTCAAACTATAGCTTTTCATTATCTCTAAAACAGTTTTCCCATCATTTAAGTCAGTTAGGAATGACCGTAAAAACTCCGATCGGTAACTGCACTTTAGCGAGCGCAGGATTCCCTAGTCTTGGGGCTGAATGAGCGACGTGCAGTTTGGCGGCAAATAAATAACTTGTACGTTATCCCTTGACAGTGTCTCAGCTGGTGGATCTTGCAGTTCGGGTCCAAGCCTACATTATTGCAGTGTTGCCTAGCCTGTCTCACAAAACTTTTAAACCACTCGGTGATTATATCTTTTGTCACCCAGGCTTTCTTGCTTGCTGTATATTCTACAGGCATTACTTTATCATCCTTTAATTTTCGCGGCCGCATACTCTTACCGATAATCAGAAGTTTCATCTTGTGTGTTCCAGCTGCATTTGAAAAACCTAACACTGTCAACCTATCTTTATTTTCTTTCATTCCTGTATGTGCATCGTTTGAAGTACACAAAGTGTTTTTCGGCATACATCTCCAGTACAACGCAGTTTCATCTGCGTTGTACACCTGTTCGGGAGATCGTTTTTCGTCAGACACTAGCTGCAGGAATTCCATAACAAACTTATCAGCTGCTTCGGTGTCTGCCGAAAGTTTCTCGCCACTGAGTGTATACAGAGAAATGCAGTGTCTTGTTTTAAATTTGTATAGCCATCCTAATGAAAAATCACACTCATAATCAAGTTTAAGACCTCTGTGAAAAATTTTAGCCTGTTCAGTAAGCATTGGCCCAGAAATGCTGCTAAGTCCTTCACTTCTCCTTTGCCGAAACCGTTTCATTAAAGCAGCATCAAGTTCACAACTTTTACTTGTACGAAGGGTTTTACGAATCTCCATGCCTGCTTTGGTTTCACTTTCTACGTAAAACTTGCACAGCTGGTCTTTTTGCTTCTTAATGTCATAAACTGTAGAAACTCCTACACCGTACATCGTACACATAGACTTCACAGAACTTCCGGCATCCAGTTTTTTCAACATGTCCACTTTTTCTTGAATTGTAAGAACTTTTTTTTCCCGTTTAGCGGTAGTATCACTAGAAGGCGGTAACTTATGTTTACTTAACATTTTGATAAATCACAGCACAACTTTGCGGTCACGAACCAACACAGAAACAACTCGTTAGCTATGCCGTGCGTAGCGTGAACTGACGCGTCAGATAACACTGCGTGAGCGTGCGCATGTCTGGCGAACAAGTATAGTCGGGTGTGCACAAAAATAACCTCACGCGCCCGGGAATTAACAATTTTTTAAATCGTCGGAAAAATTGTTCCGGATAACAGGATTTCCGGTTGTTAGAATTACGGATAAGGGGTGTTCTACTGTACTATCATGACCACCGGTTATCAGGTCGTCCCGGTGTGGCGCAAATTGTACGCAACATGTGAACATGTGCAGTGAATGTAATAATTAAAAAAACCTGCGCTCCGACGGGACCGCACATCAACCACGGTTACCACAACAACCATTCCAATACATAGCATTAGATCTAATGGGCCCTTACCCAAGTTCGTATCGCTGCAAGAGATTCTTGTTAGTCATAACTGATCTGTTTAGGGCAGCCAAGATTGCCAAAGTCCTCACCATGGAATTCTTCCTGCGATGGGGTTTTCCAGAAACACTGTTGATGGACAACAGCACGCAGTTCTCCGGCCGGAAATGGCGGGAATGTTGCTCGGCACACCGCGGACCACTATCACCTGAGGGCAAACCCCACTGAACGACGTAATCAAAAGTTGAAAACCGCGCTGAGGCTCAGAGTGGATGGAGATCACACAACATTGGCCGAACACATTCCAGACGCCCTGTTTTGCGTACGCAACAGCCGGAATGAAGCCATGGGACAGTCACCTACCGAAATACTGCTGGGTAGGCAGCTAACACAGCCATATGAATTCGACCAAGATGTTAGCCACCTAAACTCACTACCATCCGTCATAGAAGACAGTACGCCCAACTTGCATCACCGTACAGAATCCACCAGAGCAAGACAGAAACAATACATACAGACATGGGTCTTGCCGACCAACTGCCCACAGCGAGAGCTGGAGATAGACTCGCAGGTGTATGTACAACTCCACTCCGTCTCCAAATCCAAGCTTGATTTTTGTGCCGGATTAGTGCCACGCTGGAGTGGTCCGTATACCATTAAGCGTCCGGTCAGCGCAACCTCATACATCGTGCAAATCAGCCCACGGCACAAAATCAAAGTGCATTGAGACAATTTACACTGCACAGACTGCCCAGCTGAGCCAAGGCTACGCGACAACTACCCTGGTGAGGACTACTCACCACCCCCTTCCTCCAAACAACTTGTCGTGTCAACACTCTGCTGACTCCCAGCAAGAGCGACCTAACGACCGGCGCTTTATCGCCCTTCTGGCTGCCAGACGCCATGGAGCAACTACCAGAAATTGAAGACCTGGACAATGAGATACAATAGATCATAATCATCCACACTCACCCGTCAACTTTGACCACCGATGGCAAATCGGCAGGCGAGGGAGGCCACAATCACCACCACCTGAGTTACCTTCTCACCTTCAGGCGCACAGGTCCCACTTTCACTCACCACCACACATAGACGTCGACATGCCTGTGTCACAACACACCAGCAGCCGGTCAACATAGTTCGCCACCAGCCACCTCATTGACGTGAGCTGCCCCGCCCAACCAGACGTCAACACGATCCCGGGGTGTGACGCCACAGTGCCTAATGGAGCACCCGGCCTGGACATACGCGATGTGTGGGGGGAAGACAGCTATGCCTAAGACACCACACTACCGGCCTCGCCTCCCTTTCGGGGGTTCCCAGGAGACCGGCAGAGCATCTCGCTCATATCACCGCCATCAGGGCGCAGTTCCTGACCATGGCGCAACCACCACCCACCAGTCAGCAACTGCACTGATGACTGGACGACCACCACCACAACCCGATGCAAGAAGCCCTCAGCAATTACCCCTTCCCCCCCTCAGCTTCTCCACAACAATCTCGATGGCATCGGGCCACCCAACCCGACGGCCGCACCTACAACCTTCGGCCATGCCCCCTCCGGCGTTAACCACAGATCTGCGGCAACAGTGTGGTGTGACAAGGATCTCCCAGGCGGGGCCGTGAGACATGGTCCGCCTGAGCGGTGAATGTAGCCCCTTGTCACTTGCCCGACTTTTCCTTGCCACCTAGCGATGCACAGCAAAGACGCGTCGACTCAAACAGGGCCGTCCAGCCTGCGCACAGACCAATGGAAGTATTGGTGACATCAGAGGAACAATTAACATTTATCATGACAACCTAGCTCCCCGCAATTGTTTGAGTGTATTGAATAGGGGTAAAAATTGCACCCGTTAAACGTGAGTGAGCGACAACGTTACTATTCCTAAAATGTGTCAGAAAGACGTGCCGATGGCTCTAGAATTCATGTTTAAATTAATTACAGTGTTGGCACATCCAAGAGACATGGAGCGTGCTCCTCATTCGTAAAATTATTCAATTAACCTTAGTGGTCTAGCAAGGGCTAAAGATGACACTATATAGTGCCGTTTGCATTGCCAACCTCACCTGGCTACTTATCTTTCAGTATTTTAGTATTTACAATTTAAGTGTTCGTGTTACATTTTCACAATGCGCTCTGCATGTTGAAGGGTTTAGTTATGTTTTGAATTATGTCAAGTGTAAGTGCAAGTGTTTCAATGATTTTTGTATTGTTTAATATTTGTCAAAATTCAGAAACTATCATCACTAATAATCTTAGAGACTCGGAAAAGGCTCCACAGACATCCACAAAGCACTGCAGCGTTTCAAAATCATTGTATATGAGTGTAATTGTATTGAGGTTATGTAAAAATTTCCCTCACATTTTTGCACGGAAACCCTTGGCCTGCTGGGGCCGCGCACAGCATGTCGAGCCATGAGTGGACGGGCCTAAGGTTTGGTTCGCTTTTGCAGTGCGGAGGACTCTTTAACTTTTATCAAGCAACCTCCACTCACTGCAATAGGTAACGTAATTCTCTGGAACAGTTTTGTTGCTTTCTCCCCCTCGTATACCCACCCTCAGTTGATTGCCGCTCGCCGAGTTAAATTTTTGCAAGAATATGTTTTTCTAAGCCGCCAGGCATTTGTTAGCTTTAGCTACTGACCAGCTATAGGATCAGGTCTGTTCATGCTCACTATAAGCAGTGTTATTTTGTGTGTATCTTTATGCCAAAATATAGTAGAGTCAATTGAGTTACGTGCAATTCATTTCAGGCATCTTCATTAATTAATTGAATATGAATTAATATCAACATATATTTTGGATATTTTAAGAATGAAATGACATCCCAGAAGTGTGTGTGTGTCTAATATACTGTATATATAATATTGCTCAGCACAACTTACGATGTACAGTGCAGATGACGAAGGCTGGCCGCACAGAAAGTGAATGCTCTGTGGTCATGTACACAACACACTGCCTGTAATTAAAGAGCACGGAATACTGTAGCTCATTCTTAATCTGTTACCAGCACTGCCTGTGCTATGCTGTAGGTGCATAGAGGCCCACTCATCGAACCGGGTAAGTAATAGAACTGAAGGAAAAAGGATCGAGGTGCAGACAACTCTATGTCTGGTGTACGAACTTGTCACGTCTACAAATGTTTTTCGTGTTCTCCCCACTTTGTTCATGCAGTGAGAGGTGAGGATAGTATATGGCCACCATTGAAATGTGTTGGCAAATTAGTATTCGGGGAGGAGGAGGGCAAGAGAGGTTTGTGGGTGACGAGATCGAAATAGGTGGCACATATGGTTTGTGGAGAGGGTAAGAAGTAATGGGGAAGTGTACATAGACCTTATGAATTGTACACCAGAATGTTACTGGGTGCAGCATTGTGCAGCTTGGCATGGTCCAGCACTAGCTCATTTGTCCCAGTGAGCCGACACAAACTATTCACATGTCACAGGGCATGGTTGATAATAATGTCAGTATTTCACATTTACTGTTATTGAACTACAGTCTTACAGTAAAGGATTTAAAACCAAATATTTCAGTGTAATAGATCCTTCCACAAGTATGTAACGTACGATAAATCCAACCTTTTTCAGGCCTTAATTTTTATCAAAAACCCTATCCCAACTTTACTATTTGGTTTTTGAGAAAAAGTGTGGAAGTGGTAATGTGTTTGTTTATAGTAGTTAAACATTTTTTTCTAAATATGGGTTTACAATTTTTGAATAAAAGCAATAAAAAATTAAATTATGTTAGATTATGAGGTGTAACCCACTCCCTTCTTAAATGTATCATCCAGACTACTTAATTTTGGTGTCGGATGATAGTCAGAGGATTTTCTATCTGAGTGGACACGTCTTTTAAGACTCGGGAGACACCGCCTTCCAAATTAATATCCCAGCTTCTCAACTGGACATTCCTTGATCCCTACCGTGCTGGAGCAGTGTCTAACAGAATAAAACTCATTGGGGAAGTTTTAACTATCCAATTCTATACTGGTGGGAAGGGAAGTGTGGCAAATCAAACATTTATGTCTTAAATTTAACATGAAATTTGCCAGAAAATCAGATCACAGTATGTGAATTTGTTCACTTTGTAGGATAGCATCTTCCAAAAATGACATGTTTATGAAAAAGTCATTGATCACATTTATGCATGCAAACTTTTGGTTTTGGTTTTAGGTTTAACTGTGTTGGTGATTTGAATAATTTTCTCTATATGAATTAGTCTCATATGAGAAAAAATTTGGAGATATGGGGTTATGGTTTTGGAGTTAATAATGTATTTACTAAAATGCATCTTGAAAGTCTTTGTTGCATACTGTTACAGCTCCAGGAAAGGCTGAAAACTGCATCAAAGACCTCACTGCTGAAGACCTGATGGCGATATCTTCAATGGCACATAGTAATGGATATTTACAAGATTCAACTTTACTTATTTTCAACTGCAGTGTTATGACCAAGTGGTTACCAGGTATGTGAATTCTTACCCTCCCCCTTCTCATCCCCCTATCCATCACCAAAAGGGGGTTATGTGGACTTAATGGATAACTTGGATAATGGCGTCTGAACAGATAGAATGCTGGAGGAATCATCTGTGATGATGATGGATGAAGATGGTCTCAACTATGGCTACAAAATACTTTCTTCTACACTCCTTACATACAACCTGTTCTTTAAACCCCCAAGACTGGTTTTCAGACGGCCTCCAAACTTCTGCAACAAGCTGGTGTGCTCTATACTACTACCCAGCCCTATTTTCAGCACAATCACTACACCCAGAAGTTCCCATCCTTGCAGTAGTCCTCGTTGTAGCACCTGTGCAATACATCAGCTTTCCACATCCTTCCGTAGCAGGTTTAGCAGTCAAACATACCCAATTGAAGGCAATTGCAGCTGCGGGACGAAAAACCTTATCTACCAACTACAGTGCACACAGTGTGATGCTGAATACGTTGGCCTCACCACGAACACACTAAGACAGAGGATGAATGGCCACAGGGCCTAATACTAAACAAGCAATAGCCAGTTCCAGTGTAAACCTTCAAGATAAACCAATTGCTGCACATGTAGCCTCCCACAAACTCTCTTTTAATGCATGTTACAACACCAGAGTGGTGAGAGCCTTACCACCTTCAGACAATAGTGCAGAACTGAGGCACTGAGAACTAGCCCATCAGTACAGTATATTGCAAATTCCAGACAACCACCAGGCCTAAAAATCTTAAAACTTACAAATTTTCCACGGTACCCTAGTTCATTCCTCGGCCGCTAGGTGTGCTTCTTACCATCTATCGCTTACCGTCCACCATACTACAGTGTGCAGTCACTCGCCGCCCGAGGAAGCTGGCGTGGCTAGTGAAACGCCACGACGTAGCAACTGTGCACAAATGTGTTGTCATTCTGTTTTTTGTATTCTCCAACATGCAAGTACTGTTTTGTGTAAGTACCGCATACATATACCTGAATCTAAGACGACCTTCCAACAACAGCCTTGTGATTTCAGGAAAAATAGTTCTTTACTAATTTCTTTAAATACTTTTCAATAAATTCAGATGCAAAAATTGGAATATGAACATTAAAAATGATTTCAAATATAAATACAGTGGAACCTCGTTGCATTGTTCCCGTTTCCTTAATTTTTTCTGGATCCATAGATCGTTTTTCACGGTCCCGACAAATTGCCTATATAAATAATGTTAAATAAACCCACATGGATCGTTCATATATGCATAAATTTCCCGCATTGACAGTTTAGACATTTTCGCCAACAACAAAAAAAAGTTAACTTACATTTTACGTTTTCATACCACGTTCGTATACACTTCTCGAAACAAACAGGTGTAAGCAACGTATCATAACTGCACAAGGCAAAACATTTACCGTCGTCAAAAATATAGACGAACGTAATATGTTTGGTTTGTTTTGACTATAAATTTTACCGTTATTGTTTCAAATATGTTTGGCAAATTTTAAGAAACGTTTTATGTAGGCTGCTGTAGTAAGTTGTGCGTGTAAACACAAACGCCTTATTTTTATTGGTTGAACGAATAACAAACATGTTGCTAGCAACAGAAAAACGTAATTTTTTCATATTTGTTTTAAAATTGATATTCAAATTATTTTCAATAGATATTGAACATGTATTGTGTATAAATTTATTTTGTTCGATTTTAAATGTGTGCTTTTTTTTCCTCAATAAAGTTTAGTGAATAAATCATTGTAACGTCAAGAATTTTGGGAATTTTCTTCCGCCATTTTGTGCACTTCCGAGTATAGCCGAAGGTAGCCGAGCGCAAGCGCATGAGTCAGAGAGGTTACGTTTAGCCTTGTAAATACGTATCTTGATCTTGTTACGTTTCCGTTTAGATAGCAACAGTTTTGTGAATTTTTTTAACGAGTGGAGTACACGATTTTTATTTTAAGGCCTGTGAAATGTATTTATAAATTATTGCTGTAACTATGTCGCGGCCTTCAAAACCTGTTCGCTCACGTGAAGAATGCCTTGAAATAATAAAGGAGGTAGAGAAATGTCCCGGTGAAAAGGATGCTGACGTTGCCAAATGTCTTGGATTGCCACCTTTGATGTTAAACTGGATCGTCGGTAATACAAATAAGCTACGACCATATTCAATACACACATATTTAAAGTGCAAATTTTCGTGTGATGGACATATTAAAAAGTAATTTTTGAGGTTATGTTTTTTTAAGTGGGGAGGGGGGAGGTGTTTCCCGCATGTTTCGTTTTCTCGCATGCATCGATTTTTCTTACTGGTCCCTTGAAAAACGATGGATAGATGTTTCACTGTACTGTAATCACTGTTTATATACAAACAATAAATATAATGCTGGTAATTGGTTGGTGTCCCTGAAGAATTTCATAATGCTGATGCATCATCTTAAGAGTCTTCACTGTTGTTATCCTCTTCACTGCAGTCACTGTCCTCAGCTTTTACTGCATCTTCTTCCCACAGGACATTATCTACACTGCCATCAATTGCATTAGAAATTCAGCATTCCTTGAAGCCTTTGACTATAACATCAGATGAGATTGTGTCCCATGCAGCCTTAATCCACTGATACAAGACTGCCGGACTTAGTTTCTTTATCTTACCTGTTGGTGTACGTGCATGGTTGCCTGCCAATTGCCGTTCAGAATACAGCAGTTTTAAACGGTCCTTAAGTGGCATGTTTACACGCGTCTGAAATCTGTAGCTTTGATGTCATGCCACCAGGAATAGGAACAAGGTCTGTATTAATGCTCGAATGCATGACTACACCTCTGGTGTTGAATGCCCTTTCAGTGCATCTAACACTAATATCCCTCTCTTCTTTAAAACTGCCCCAGGCCTTCTGTCCCAAACTACCTTTAACTAGTCTCGCATTAACTCACTTGTCATCCAACCATTTTCTTGACATGTCACAATCAACCCAGTAGGCAATTTTTTTTTTTTTTTGCCATCGTTTTACAGTTAAGAATGACAAAGGGGGTAAATTTTCTACCATCAGCTAATACTAGTAAGCATTACAGTTAGCTTCATCTCCTCATTATCAGATGTCTTCACATTCACTGTTTTACTACCAACAGCATCAACTGTATAATTTGATGGCATGTCAAAATATATTGGCGTTTCATTGGCATTTTTAGTTGGCCAAGTAGCTAATCATTTTTCTTCTCAGTTGAATGACATACTGTGACACGTCCCTTTTGCGTCTTGCTGTGTGTTGCTATTTGGACTATTGCTGTTGTAGTCTACTGCAGTTGGTGTTGAGGTTATGTTATGAAGTTTGCGCGTGCTCCGGATAGCTCAGTTTGATTTAACCTAAGGGTTGACTAATCATCGTGACTTCATCAATAACAATTCACTCAGTTAAAGGTTGATTTATTTTTTGTTTAACTTTGACAGATGTTTACAAAGGGCAGTTTCTTACAAATCACAAATAATAAACAAAAATAAAATAAACTACACCCGTCAGCTGTCCGGCGTTACCATGTCTGAACTCCGCCTCGGGCCAGCGCCCAGCACAAACTCCTACAACTAACGAACAACCGCCTCGGGCCAGCGCCCGGCACAAAACTGTTCTACAACACCGCTATCTCCTCGGGCCAGCGCCCAGCCTCACTCCTACACCTCTCACCTCCGCCTCGGGCCAGCGCCCGGCACAAAACTGTCCTCTCACGGCAACGGACATGGTAACAAATAGCGCACACGGCGGAGTGATACAACAGTATCCAAAATTTAACAAAACCCGCAAAATTACACATAAAACAGCTCACAAAGGATTCC
>PNEQ01049643.1:0-16531 GCA_003012365.1 Medauroidea extradentata
GTACAGGAAGACCAGCAATATACTGATACCCTGTCCGTTTGGGGACTCAACAACTCGGAAACCACCCCCGTTAGAGGTGAGAATCGGTCGGAGACCAAACAGCTGGTAATTTCATGTTCATGGGTATATCTTTAGGACGTAGTGAGCTCCGCTCGATACACCACCCGCTACGGTGGGAATATAGCAATTGGTTAAACCCAATTCTTATCCTAACCGTAAGGCCGTCCAAGGATAAGAATGACATACCCGTGTTTCGATCTTCTTGGATCTCTTCAGATAAGGGTAGGTTGCAGATTTCAGCAACCACCTTACGACACGGTTTACAGATTTTCGTAAACTTAGAGGTTGGCGTGAAAGGTACAAGAAACTTGACACCTTCGATCACATACCGCCAAGAAACACAGTTTAACTTGTTATATCATATACGGAAACGTTCTTTGACACGCAGTAAACACAATGTATTTCTAAACACTATTTACTTTACAAAGTTGAAGATAAATCCGAAATAACCTTACTTTTATCAAGGAATTTGGAGAAAATTCATTTCATAATTCACAGTATCAAAGAAGTAACAGTTTTCTTGCCGAAATCTAAATACTTCGTAAACCGCGTCACTAAATTACGTATACAAAAATACGAACGCAGAAACTAGTTCAATATTTTGCTGCATGTCCATTACCACGTAAGTTATTCTTTACAGCGTACTGGCAAAATAATGACAGTGACATATAAAGGGACAGGGGAATTTCGTGAGTTTAGTGACATGTACGTCTGACAACAATGTCATATGCATGCTTCGGCCTTCGTGGTTTGTTTGCTGGCTGCTAAATTTCCTTCACTGGCCATAAGGTCAGGGAATGGGTTCTTGCTACCTATGAAAGTTTATTACTTGCACAGATTGCTGCTGGACATGTCTCAAGAACTGTGACTCAGTATATAGGTGTGCAACCATTAATTGCTCTAAATACGTGCTTACATAACTTCTACAGTTGCCCTTGCAGCACCCAGTGACTACTCACACGAAGCTAGTTTACTGTCGTAGTTGTTTACTCTGAAGTAGTCCCTGTCCAAGAAACAAATTAGTTTAAATAGATCAATAAGAGTTTACATACTTATACAATAAAAGCAACGGTAATTAACCTTCTGTGAATTGTTTACAGTTGCTGAATTTTTGTATGGTATGTGACCATATTTGTCTGGTTCTAACTGTATTTTATTCTCCTTCATTACAGTTGCCCGAACCAAACGTGTGTCTCACTGCTGCGTAACCCACGCGCATTATCGAACCAGCTTCTTGCCGATGCTGCGAACGTCTATCGCTCTGGTCACACGCCGTCCATTAAGCGTCAATATATATTTTATTTGTTTCGCCGGCCGCCAAACGCGCTACTAGAAGAATTTCGACGGACATGATATAGGAAGAAGAAATGGAACGGCAACCAGCAATCCCTTCAACTTGTAGACCTGTCTGTCTCTCCTCCTCTCCACTCTTCTTCCTTTTATATCCCCTCCCCTTCATTCCTACTAGGACGTGTGTTTACGTCGCAAGGCGACATTTTCAAGGACCCACCTTTTGCTCTCGGAATGGAAGATGCTGGCAGGAACCCGTTCTTAAGAACACGGATCATCAACCCCCCACCCCTACTGCGGCCATGTCTCCTGACACATTATTAACCTCGGACAGCCAGCAGTAGCAGTGGAGAGCAAAAAGACGACGGGGAAGGGGAAGAGTCAAAAGGGAGAGTGATACATCTCGTCGGGTTTCACGGCAGAAATCCGTAACGAGGTTTGACAAAAAGTCGTGGATGGGAAACATACCAGTATCAGCGAGCTGACTTAACAGAAGAAGAGGAGGAGGAGGAATGAGGTTTATAACAGCTGGAGAAAAAATTACCGACCAGTCGAGCTACGTCACTAGCGAGGAAGGTCCCGCCTCGACACCCGCTGCCGACGCCCAGCAGCCCCGTGGAGACCTACCTCGCCGAAGAATCTATTCCGCGAGCACATGGCATTCACCTCTTGCACACTAATTGTATATGTTCTCTTCCTTGTAGCGCAGACCATACTCACTGATCTAGATCATCTCACAGGCGGCACACTGTATATGTAATGTGCTCTGTAGTACACGGGAAATAAAAGTCTGCCCTCATGCTTCACTGAGCTAGAGGTCTCACCCTGTCTGACCAGATTACAAAACATGTCTGATGAGCAGGAACAACACTTATGCTGCCACTGTGGACACCTGAGGACTCATGAGTTTCCTTATTGAGAAATCTCAGTAGTGTAAAACCATGTAATTCAGATTTATGAATGATTTATTGAATCATCGCCGACTATCAGGCATGTGGGTGACTGTCTGTTAATCACTACAAAGGGTAAACTCGATTGTTAGCTGCATTCCTATAGAGTACTTACGGGTCCATCGTCGTTTTTTTTTTTTTTTTTTTTTTCGCTATACTCGTTTCGCTATTTGGCTGAGCCAATGAGATTTTTTTCGTGCGTTTATAGGCCTACTGAGCGATTTTTAAATCGCATGTAAACAGTTCGATCTAGTCACATTGTTTCGGAGAATATTATGGATTTTCAGCTCTCTCACTCTCTCGCGCGCGATCACCTCACCTCAAATGTGTAAATGAAACTATACGTCTGCGCAAAAACACTACGTGGTAGCTTATCGAACTTATCAGTACAGCCACTGATGTTTGGTAAACATAATTTTGTACCAACTTATTTTGCAGCGTAGTAGGCTACAAGTTCAGCTATGTTTAACCAATAAGTAAAAATTTTTTGTATTTTTTTAAATTATTGAATTTTTTAAAATTTTAGAATTTTTTTAAAAACAAAAAAAATTCTTTGTTTTTATATACGAGAAATTGTAGCCTGCGACACCTGTATCCGCTGTGAATTTTTTCAGTTTGGTATGTCAGTTGGTTTTAGGGTCGTCCTTAAAACGATAACTGCAAATTTTGACTTTAACGAGCCATTATACGAAAACTATGAGAGATAAAAAAATTCCATAACAGCAATTATTAGTCACGGTTTGTGTCTAAATTAAGGAATAAAATATATGGTACAAATAAAAAATAAATACATGGTGATAAATATTGCAGTAGACCGTGCCCTTAAATGTTCGTAACCCAGCAAAAACGATACAATTCATATCGGGCAAATTCTACGCTCGACTTTAGCAAATGTTATAACACGAAAGCCTTTTGTGTTAATATAACATAAATTAGTATTTCAGTATAATTAAATTGCGTTGTGTCCTGGCTAATGCCTGGAGAACACTGCAGTGCGAGCGTCCGCGTAGCGTAGTTTGCATAGAAACAGGCGCACAGTGCACCAGTGTTACCAACGTTTGATAAAACCAGTCCTACACACATGTGATAGTTGAACACACAGTCTCACAGCGCGTAACCATGCCCTTCATGTACATAGTAACAATAATAAATAATTTTTTAATATATTTCAGCTGTGATTTATTTACACAGCAGAGCTTAGGAAAGAATGCTTAGTTTCAAATGTAGATTTTTGTTTTCCTGCCAAATTCCTTAAAGCACTACATGCCAAATCACAGTGTATGAAACTTGTATATGTTATCTTGGCGCTGTATGCGTCAAAATTAACAAAATTGAATTACGTACATAAACTTTCTTACACACATATAAGTGTACAGTGTTTAAGCGTTATAAGTGGGACAGAGAAACATTAACTGGAGTTTGGGAAATAAAACTACTAAAATAGTAAAGATTTAGACGTCTTCACTAATGTAATGAAGTTGATCACGATGCTCATGATTTCAATTAAAAAGTAACGATAGCCCTTAAGCATTTAAGGTTGAAATAAAAACTGTCAAGCTTTATTAAAAAAAACTACCAGCCTAAACGTATCAACAATGAGTTTTAATGTGCCAGTCCGTACATCTCGTATCAGCTTAGATAAAACGTAGAAATCGCATTAACAAAAAATATGTTTTGAATCAGGTAACTAAGGACTACACCACACATACTAATAAAGCTGCTTGTCAGGTTATGTTAGATCAACTGAAGATTAAATTTGGTGAACACTTTTTGTGTGTCCAATCTGGCGGCAAATTTAATTTCAGAAGAAAATTTAGTGAGCATGGGAAGAACGCTCTTTTTAAAAGCCACGTTGTTAAAGGTTTCAACACGTACACCTGAACAAGGCAGATTTAAAAACATTGGCCTATGAAATAATTTGAAAGTATTCTTACTAATGTTAAAGGTGCCTGGATTCTATACACCATACTTTAAAAAAAATTCCTGATACTTGCATTTATAACACTTCAAGGCAGGAACTAATGTAAATAAATTTGCTCAGAAAGAGGATATGATCTGAACACCTTTATTGATTGTAAGACACAATCTAAATAATTGAACAATTATGAGGCCTAAATTTTAAGACAAATAAATAAAGAATTAGTAATAAAATTGTTGAGAAAATAAGAAAATATAAAAACATAAGAAAATACATAAATAATAAAGTAAAAAAAAAATGAAATAAATGCGAAAATACATTTAACTAAATGAAAACAAAAAGAAATAAGTAAATGTAATCTGGAAATATGTAAACAATGTATATGTACAACACTACATAACTCAGTACGTATATGAAAAATAATCCAAATAAGAAGAAAATAAGTACGAATTAAATAACATACGCATATATAATATATCATAAATAATTTAAATACATTTGAAATTAATAATAATTTACCTAAAACAATTTCAGAACAAAATAAAAAAAAATTACATGAAAATACCGTCAATGTAATTCACTATTGGAGCTTAATGCCTTACTCAGTCAGTGCGACTGACGAAAAATTAGGTCAATGAGGCGCTTTGAAAAGATATCGGGGTCGTTCTGATTTCTGTACTTTGAAATAAAAGGGGAGGGGGGTCAATGAAAAAAAAAACAATTTTGTAGGAAGACGGGAATATTTGAGTCTAATCGGGGAAATTAGATTTTTTAAAGAAATTGGGAACTTTTAAGGGAAAAACATATTCAACGAGTGACGACATCGATAGCTTCACTCGCTCCGCTTTCCCCTCTGGACGCGAAGAAACATAACTGATGGAATGGTAAACAATTAACATTTATGTTTACAATGAATACATATTAATACTGGAGACAGGCTTATTAAGTTTGTTCCGTACGAATGGCCGCAGACTCTGTTGACAGTATAATCTCTGAAAGAACTGTGCAATTGGAAGTGCATGACTGGATTTAGTTTCTTGAACATACTCCATCGCGTATAGATGATTGTCAAAGAAAACTAAAGATAATGGAAAAGCATAAATAAACAGAGTATACTTTAGTCAACAGGATACACACACAACATAAAATGCCATAAATGGAATCTGGTCAAATAAAACCAAAAGCATAATAGATAAGAAATTAAAACAAAAAACCAAAAGAAAAAATCCAGACACCAGCAAGGTAGACAACCTAGGTTTCAGGTCTGCTTTGGCAAAGGGACGAACAGAAAAAAATATATGACAACACAATAAAATAAAAATAACAATACGACACAACAAAGAGGCGAAAACAAAACCAGTTATAATATCACTCGTGAATAGTAAAACAACACGCGACACAACGATGACACGGAACAAAAACAAAACACAGTAGGTATCAGACACGAACAGAAAAAACATAAAGCGACACAACTATGAGACGAAACAAAACAGTCTGTCTGGAAAACTACTGTGTCCCTTTGCCAAAGAAGACCTGAAACCAGGGTTGTCTACCTTGCTGGTGTCAAAGTTTTTTTATTTTATTTCTAATCTGGTTTGCCCTTGGTTTTATTTGACCAGAATCCATGTATGGAATTTTATGTTGTGTAGGTATCCTGTTGTCTAAAGTATTCTCTGCTTATTTATGTTTCTATATTCTCTTTAGCTTTCTTTGACAGTCATATATATCGCAATGGAGTATGCCCAAGAAACTTAATCGAGTCTCTGTTAACTGACGGGTGATGAAGGAAAGCGCGTGGTGGTGCTCGGGCGAGACTCCTTTGTCAGGCGCGAGCTGTGTCCGTCAGATCGGCAGGGTTCCGTCACGTCGTCGCTGTCCCCTCCCCTCGACCTCGCCAAATGTGCGCGACGGGCCCTGAAACTGCGATGAGGTAGCTCGTGACCAGTCGGTAATAGTACATCCACCTCCCTCCTTCACAAGCCTTCTATCCATGTGTGGTGACTGCTACTGCGCCTAGCAGACACCTCGTCCACTGGTCGTCCCCCGCCTGAATGCGCCAGTCTTTCACACACACACACACACCAACACACACACACACACACACACACCAACACACACACACACACAGACAGTGCCATAACAACAGGGGTGCAAGGCTACGTGCACTTCCTCCCCTCTGAATCCTTGAAACATGAGTAAACCTTAAACTATCCACTTGCAAATTATTTGCATGTTCTTTATTTCAGTACCGTAATCGGAGGTAACTTTGGGGCACTAAAATATTTATATATGTATATATTTTTAACATACATGTCAGCCCCGAGTAAAAAAATGTATTTGCGAAAAATTTCAAGTAACGAAGATCTACATGAAATTTAACAAATATTTACTCACAGTTGACACACATGAAAAATAAAAATTGCGTAACAGTGTCGCAAAGTCATCTCCGCTTACGGCAATATTAAAGTCATTTTATGAGTGCAGAACTGTATTATCCAAGATAATAACCATTTTATAGGTTATTCGCGGTATAGAGAGCACTTCTGAAGACAATATTATCTAAAATAATAGTTTGAAAAAATTGTATATTGTGACTCCGATGTTAATTGTTGACTACGATACAATATATACACTTTGATTGCTACTTAGGTTACTTCGTTAATAATAATTAGTGACAGGAAAATATCTAGTGTAACTCAAAGGAAAAATGTAACTGATGTTTCAAAAGTGCTTATTTTATTCTGAATGACCTATACCTCTTTAATAGGAGGCGTTAGAAAATTTTCTTGTTTTTAATAGGGATTGTTAGAAAATTTTCTTGTGTTTTCAGTTTTCGAGACGTAACATCTATTCAAAATGTACTGTCAAAAATTTCTCTTTGACATAGCATAGGATATATTCTTGATAAACTGCTCCACATAAATAATAATAAAATACTTCATCAACTTATCATGCAGAATCATTACAAGATAATTAAAGGTTAACCTTCCAGAATGATTACAAGTCCAATGTAAGATGAACATATAACACAATTATGATCTCCAAATTTCATCAAAAATATCTTCTATAGTTCAACATTGCCACATTTACCAAAAAAATTTTAAAACAGAAGTTGTTGTGCTGGAAATCGATAAATAAAGTTCAGCATCCATATCTCCCCCTTAAAGACGAAAATTAGAACCGCAATTATTACGTCCCTCCCATTTTTTTCTTGTCCTTGGAAATTTTAGTTGTTGTGCCCCTGCACACACACACACACACACACACACACACACACACACACACACACATTTTCACCACAAAAGGCGCTTACGAAAGCCTTACGTGATCCTCTCGATAGAGCAGTAAATTACTGTAAAACCATTCAAGATTATTGTGTAAGTGCAATCTACCTGCCACCAAGACACCAAAATATTCAACTCTAATTCTTCGTCCTTAGCCACCAGCAGACGAAAAACAAGAAAAACCTGTATAAAGTAAACAAATACAGGCTCCAGCATGTTTACACAAGAGAAAATATGTTGTAAGGCGCTTTAGTACATGTTGGACAAAGAAGACCATGTTGGAATGTAGTGTTTTTGTTGGACGAGAAGTCTGGAGGAGTTAATAGAGTAAAAATGTCACCAGGAGAACGTAATTCAAGTATGAAATAAATCATATAGTTATTGATTATTTAGGCCTTCTGAACATTTAAATATTTTACATTTTAAATTTATTTACAAATAGTAAACTCTAGGGTAATGCAGAATCTAGTGGTTATGTGTAAGGAACCTTTCATTTTGCAATTCCTTATTTTTGGGGGCTAACTCTATCAATTTTGAACACTGTGTTTTACTAATATGCAATTGTAATCCCATATACGTATATTGTACCAGTACAAAAGGATATTCTGCTCTGTCCGAACTTGGTCTAATAATCCTTATCTGTTAGATCGGCGACTGAAATAGACCGCTTCTGTAAATCTTGCCGCTTTTTTGAATAAGCTCTTCGAGTTTCTGTACACTCGGGGAAAAAATAACGTTAAACGTCCAACGACTGAGTAGATCGGGTCGCGAGATCAATACTACTGAGTTTATTTCAGTCCACCAACTGTGTTCTCGTACACGCCTAAAGAGAGAAATGGTCTGGACTGACTGGCCAGCTAGCAACGTCTACGTTCAGTTGAAGTGTAGGAAGGAAATAGTTATTTGTCGCCCGCTTAGAGCCAATAAACAACTGATTTCTTAACCGTTTGACTTTATGTTTCCATTATTCAAAGTATTCCATCAATATACAGTTCAAAGGAAAATCTTAGGAAATTAAAATTTAAAAGCAATGTAAGTCTTTGTTGTATACATAATTCATTTGCTATAAAACGCATATTACATAAATAATTCGAAGGTTTCGTATTATGACGATATTTGCTGCATTTTGAAATATTTTGAAGATAAAAAGCAATATCGTAAATAGATGCAACTTACAGTTCATTTACATAAGGTACCTGTACCGAATATGGCCCGCTTAAGGTTCACAAATCATGTGTGCCTAAGTCATTGATTATATTACTAATATAACACTTGGGTAATGAAACACAGATATTTATGGATGGTGTATGTTCATACTGGAGACTAGTGTGTATAGATCCCACATAGATCTTGGCGATACCACACAATGGTGACTAGTATGCCATATTGAGAACTGGACCATACTCTGTACAGTTACCGTACTTCGATGCTTTTACTAGGTTTTCAGAATCCCTTTAAAACACATCCGTTTCTTTTTTCATCAAATCCCAGTACTGCATAGTACAATTATACTTAGAATTATTAGATATAAACACTTTTCATAGTACCTAACGTAGATTTCTACAAATTACCATTTTGACTTTCACTTAAGGTTTTAGTTGTCCAAAAATTTAAAGTCATGACTGCTTGACTTTAGTTGTGCCGACTCCATAGTCAGGGCAATGGACGGTAACTTGAGTAATGTCAAATTTAATAGCGTCAATCTATTTTGTATTTTAATATTTATTTTTTTGAATTCATTAACAATTTCTAGAGCTCCTGAAATGTCAAGGTTTGAACAGAACTACCGTGCTACAGTGTCAGACGTATAAATGGCTCGCTCACTGGAGCAGGTTGAACTATGGAGCCCAGCTGGAAAACCGTTGAGCTTGACAAATTTGCGAGTCTCTAAAATATGCTTATTAAAAAAATTTTCAAACTGCCCTCTACTGAAATTGTTGGTTTAGATAACATTCTCTATAAATTACCCTGTAGAGAATTTACGTACGTTTTGTTATTAGAAGTAATTCTTCTATGGTGAATGTTTTTTTTATTTACAATGAAAACAATTAACATGATAAACGTTGAAAAGCATACGGTGTGACAAATCGTGGTGAAGATTATTCGGGACGAACCCTGTCTGTTTTTGGCCCTTTCGTTGTTGACGCTTGGCACACACTACTGTAAATTCCGTTATAAAAACTGTGATGAATTTCCATCAATGTCACCCGATAGTAGCGGTGATAGCTACAGCATACCAGTATGGCGATTATGATTCATGAGTTTAAAGGCGTTCGCGTGGCAAAAATACTTAATTTTAAATTTTGACGACACATAATTACTTTTACGGACGTTACTTGTGGCTACATTTTCCACTCACGAAATTTTTTTAGTTCTTATAGTCTTCTCATAGCGGCATGTCGGATTCAAGATTTGCTATTTACGGTAACATACAATTAACAAAAACAAACTTATTTACTCGAATTGAATAACTTGCACTTAAACTATGTATTATGGGCCATTTGCTAAAATATTTGAAAACACAATAAAATCCTTTTCACTTAAAAAAAAATGTTCTGAAAATAATGAAAATATTTTTTCTTAATTGCAATTTCTAAAAAGTACACACTGACTTGGTTGTGTACTTTTAAATATTTTAGCATATGGCTCATAATAAATTATTTCAATGTAAATGGTTTCATTCGAGTAACAGTTATTTTTACTTATTTCAATGCACCCGTAACACGCAAATTTTGACTTTGACATGCCGCTGTGGGAAGACTAATAAAGCTAAAAACAATTTAACAAGTGGGGAATGTAGTAGCAAGTAACGTCTATAAAATAAGACTATGTCGAATAAATATGAAATTATGCATGTTTGTCACTTAAACACCCTTAAACGGACTTCTTGTACTTTTTATAATGTAATACACTACTTCAATTTCTTGACATTTGCCACTACGGTGTCAAAATGACGAACTACTACGTGAAAATCTTAATTTGTAACCCGTTCTAGGGTAACGAGCTGAAAAGCAAATATAACCACTGGTAAATAACTTAATACGTAATTATTCTTCAGATAATTTTAATACGTAATGTGGTACAACCACTTTGTGCATGGGACTGCTATTAATATAATCGAGATCCAGGTATAGCCGTTTAAACTACATGCGGCCTGCTCTAGCGACAGGTCACTTGACAACTTTGTAACTCAAGCACTTAACCGCCAAATCACTTTTCGGTGTACAAATAAGTCCTTAAATAAATGTTAGTTGGTATAAATGAGCTGTTAAAATAATACGTTACCGCTTTCTTCAGGACCGTAGACTTATAATTTTGTTTGACCTTCGCTGACTACAGCTTCGGCTCCATAACTGCGTGTACACCTACTAACTTGACAATTTCGCAAGTCCTTCCGATGGTCAGGTTGACTTCGAGTAGATACTTTCGTGTTATTATAACGATACGACATTGTACAGTTATGTCACTAACCTACGCGGTGTATATATGACATGGAAAATATAGTTGATAAATGTGGTAATAAGAGATCATGTGTTATTTTCTTACTGAGGATTGTGTATGCGCCTGAAAATGTGTCACAGTATGTTATTGTTTGCTGGATTATTTATACGCACGCCATTTTACTTCAGTAAAGCTTTTTGGGTAGCTAACTTCATTCTCTGACTGCTGAGTACGCTATCTGGTTTGCTCACATTTGAAATATATTCTGGAGATTCCGCTGTTGTTTTCCTTCCCATTTTTTTTTTAATTCTGAAAATATTGCTGTCTAACACTGGTATTTCTATCATTATAACTGAAAAAGGACACTTAACGACTTGAATGTTACCTTAAGGAAGTTGGACCCGTAAAAAGCCAAAATTTTATATTTGTGCCAAACACTGTTCAACTTTTACACATAAGATAACATGTCGTTTCCCCAAATAAAAATAAATTAGGTCCCATAGTTTTAGCATAATCACCTATCAAAGTCGCAAAATGGCAGTTGCGGTGTAGCCAAAATAATAAATAATAATTAACTTGCAGAAACAAGATAATTCGTATTAATTCTTAATGATGTGAGCTACTTCAAGACACTTTTGTGAACACAAAGCGATAAATTTTGTATTTTAAAAAAAATGACGAAAATGAGTAAATTTTTGCATACCTTAGACTTTTGGCTACTACTGAAATTTTCAAAACTAACTTTTGTCAACCATGTCATAAAATGCATTGATGCACTATCAGCTACTGTAATTTTTAATTTATCAGTTAATTACTTTTATTGATTTTGGCTACACCGCAATGGCCATTTTGTGACTTTGATGAGTGATTATGCAAAAACTATGGGGCCTAATTTTTTTTTATTTGGGAAAATGACGTGTTATCTGATGAGCAAAAGTTGAACAGTGTTTGGCACAAATATAAAAAAAATGATACTTAATGTGTCCAACGTCCTTAAACTACAGACAATATGGAACTCTTCAGCCGTTCTAAGTAATTTGGTCAGTGGCATGCCGGCCTACGGTACGAGAGGTCCTGGGTTCGAAGCCCGGTACGGGCATGGATGTTTGTGTCGTTTTCTTATAGTCCGGCGTCTTAATGTTACGTTTTAGACGAATTATGCACTTTGAGGAAAAGTAATTTTGTTTGTTATTTGTGTTATATGACCTCCTGAAAACTTTTCAGGCACGGAGGTATATCGCGAAATCCCCAGATTATTAAGGGCACCCCCTAAATGTATTAGCGTGATAACTTTGTTTATTTCCCTGTTTATGTAATAATTATCACAGCTTACTCGTTAGGGTGTTCTTTCCTAGATTTTCCGAGGTCAAGAAACGCAATGGTGACACTTCTGAAGTCGTGCGACAAAAAATAAAACGATTTTTCAGCATAAATGAGCAATGTCCCCAAATGCGACCCTGCAGTGAATATACCTATGTTTATATATATATATATACATTTATATAAGATACTTGTACACCCATATTTATGTGCCTACACAAACATTACTACCCCAAAAATCAGGTGATGATGTGCACAGGATATAACCCGAACTTAAATACTTACGATAATTATTAATTACGCTACATATAAAATACAAACCGGAACATTTTACGGTAGGCGTTATTTTTATAATTATCAGTGCATCTTCATGTACACTCTTTGCCGAAAATTTGAAAATTTTAAAGACATGGGCTGGTAAGTTTCCGTTTACCCATTGTTTCCTGCTAAAGATGTAAATGCAAACTAATACAATTGTAATAGCTGTGAAAACACTCTACGTAACTGTGATATAGCTATATGACTGGGTAACATACAAACACTACGCTATTTGGAGATGTGACACTGCAACTGATGTTTTCTTTTTTAGGATATACACTCTAAAATACAGTTTGTAAATCTGCTACACGTGCGTATAGGAGCGCTGTAAGAAAGTAGGTGTGGTAGAATTGCTTCCCAGACATCTATGGTAGCATTCCTAACCTTTGTTATATAAAAAGTCAAATGTATATTGAAGTTACCAGACTTGTATTGTAACAACTGTAAAAGTTTGCTTATTTACAAGACGGAAGTATGGTAACTGTCTCATACTACATTGAGGTTAATTACTTCCTTATCTTTTAGGAAGGTTTTTTTACAGTGTAAACGCAAATTTACATAATTATTGTAGCTGTAAAATTACTCAATATTTATTATACATGACTGTCTTTTAACGACGACAGTACCGTAAAATTACTACGCCAATTGAAAGCAGATAAGTGGGCTTTACGTTCCATCTATCGACAGCGAGGTCATTAGAGACACAACTTGACACAATGATAGGAACTGGGAGAGGAGTCGGCCATGGTCTTTGTTAAGGAACTATCTCAGCATTCACCTGGAGCGGTTTTAGATTTTGATCAACATATAACATTTTTGCTAACGCATATATGGTGAATATTAACAGGTGTAAAAGCGTACCAATAAATTATTTATTTTTCTAGTCCTGAAAGAATTTTTAAACGACTTCAGCAAATTCCTTCGACACATAGGATCCATAAAATAGCAAGGTGCAGCTTTATTTAAAAGTACTGTAACACAATAATCTTTGTTTTACTAAACTTGATCGATTTGTAAACTACATTAATACATCTTAACTTGTACACTGGTGTTTTCTTAATTGTAGCCTGGAATAAAAGCTTGTGTTTACTTGGAAATACTTAAATGAATACTATTTAGGAAGTGAAGGATTCAAAATTTTCTCAAGCAAATTTATTATTTATAAAATTCACAACACTATTCGCATTGTCAGTTATCAGTCATCCAAAAATTATAACTCATATCATCAAGTAGTATAAAACATCGTGTTCCACACACCAGATAACAGACACTTGTGACATCATGGCCTCCCGACTGTGAAGATTCACCCGACCAGGACGAGTGTCACCATGCTACAGCCCAGCCATATACTCGTCCAGGCACTGGTGGGCGGATGAAGAAGAAAACTTTTACAGCATGGCCAACTGAGCAAAATTGGGCTGTTGGTAGAATAGCCTATATAAATAGCATGAGGCCTGACCTGGAAGCACTGGAGTTCTTCGCTCCTTTCCCAGATCATATACTGGAGTACCTGCCCCGCCACGTACAGCACGTTCAGTATATAGAGATGGTAATGCCTACCGACCCTGCTTCAAGGCAGCCAACATTACACTTCTACCGACACAGGCCGCCAGTGCTGTATGGATCCGGTGTGCCACCGACCGTCGCCGACCAGCCATACCCTGTCTTCTTGTACTGGCTGGTAGGGTACGTCTATCAGGAACGTCAAAAAAGTATAGGGAGTCTTCACCAAGGATATACATACAGCCGACTACTACTGACTCAGGTGCATGGGTCTGGCCTCCTGTACCAGGAAAGTCACGCGGCATAGAGTCTTCACCAATGGAGATGCATACCACCGACTACTACCGACTCAAATGCATGAGCCCGGCCTCCTGTACCACGAAAGTGAACATCACGTAAAGAGTCTTCGCCGAGGAGATGCATACGCTGACTACTGACTCAGACACATGGGCCCGGCTTCCTGTACGTCACGAACCCATCTTCTGGCCGCCGCCCATCTCTTCATTAAGCCGGACATAAACTTTCACCTGCTGGCGACACATGTGGTGACCTTGTGACATCCTGCAAGCACCACTGGAGAATATCCACCCACCCGCCCTATCTCCAGTATTGCTGGCGTGTGTCATCTTGCGGCACTGTCATCACCATCACATACCGCCCGTCACCGCAACCACCCACCCATCAATGCAACCTTCGTCTCCGCAGCCGCCTGTCTCATCTTGCCGCCACTCGCCATATTCCGCCCTCCTGCTCAGACACCTACCAAAGTTGTTCAATAGTCCGGCAGTAACCTAGCAAGCAAACATGAAGACAGAGCAGTTTCCCTAGGTCGTCTAATCTCATGGCGAAAGGGCCACAGTGGCCGAATGGTCAGACCGTTCACCTCTCACCAAGGCGATCCGGGTCCGATTCCCGGCGGGGTCAGTCCCCGGATTTTCGCATTGGGAATGTGCCGGACAATGCCATTGGCGGCGAGTTTTCTCGGGGATCTCCCGTTTCCCTCACCCTTTCATTCCGGCGCTGTTCCATATTCATCTCATGTCACCCCTCACCAGCGCCAAAGACCTCGATGTTGAGCGCTGACAATTATATCTCTCTATTTATCTATCTATCTCATGGCGAGACATGTTGGAGCAGCTAGAGAACAACTAACCTCCCTCCCTGCCTAAGTACAACTGGAATTGTGTATCTATCTAGCGATCCTTGTAACATCACACGTCACACTGCGTCACTGCTACTCTTAGCGTTTACCTTCCCTCCCGCACCGAGGACATAGTGACGTCACGCCTCTCGAGCACTACGCCACTGCTTCTGTCTACACCCACACACCCCCTATGCAACAAGAAAATAAAACTTTGGAAAATATCCTTGATGTCTCGTCATTGTGTTAACCATACCTATACCATGCTAAGATTTATATGATTGCAGCTTGAACGTAATACACTGTGGTATAGTGTTTAAGAGCTACTACCTATATTGCAACAGAAGATTTTAGCCACACGCATGTATGCTATATGGCATCGACGTTACCCCTGCCTATCAATTAATTAATACTAAGCCGTTGTGTACAAATTGGAAACAACTCTTCTGCATAATAACTTTCTACATGCCTATTCCAAACACCCGTGCGTTTTCACTGTTTTAAAGACTACTTTTTAAACACAATTAAATTAAAATGGGTTGGAACCGGTGAAAACTGCTGATATGCTACTACACTCATTAATTTAGCAACATGATGATTAAGCCATGTTTTAGTCATTATAATAGGTCGTGTATTATATAATTATGGGATGCAGGTGCCAGTTTTGTTGTACGTATGACAATAATATTGGAGTTGTGTCATAATAAGTTCGTTATTTTCCTTTTACCAAGAGAATTTCAACTCGTATAACTAAATACCACACACAGTAAGAATTTCTTCATCAAATGAACAAAGTTCATTGTAATGTTAGTATTTGAGCTTTATTTTTTTACAGTCATCTCTATTGCAATAGAGTATGTCCAAGAAACTAAATCCAATCAATGTTAGTATTTACATTTTACTTCACTTTCGCGATACAAACTGCTATTTGTTATTTAATTTGCTAGCAAACAAATATGTTCTTCTGTATATGAGAGTTCACAGGTATTTATCTGATTGTAACATTTAATAATTGTTTATCCTTCCTGTGTATTATATCTATTTAGAGTAAATGAAAGTTTGTGTTGTTTAAAAGTAAAATGACGACTTTATAATGTTATATTGTCGCGACGGTAATTTTTTTTTTTTTTTTTTTTTTTTTTTTTTTTTTTTTTTTTTTTTTTTTTTTTTTTTTTTTTTTTTTTTTTTTTTTTTTTTTTTTTTTTTTTTTTTTTTTTTTTTTTTTTTTTTTTTTTTTTTTTTTTTTTTTTTTTTTTTTTTTTTTTTTTTTTTTTTTTTTTTTTTTTTTTTTTTTTTTTTTTTTTTT
>PNEQ01049654.1:0-60163 GCA_003012365.1 Medauroidea extradentata
ACTTTAATTTCCCAATTTAGAAAAATTCCTTCTTGTTTGGAGTTCACGGCGTGAGGGGAAGTCACCTTGAAAGTTTCGTGTGTCTAGGTCCAGAGGTTTGGGCTGTGTGTGTTGATATGTCCCTAGCCACGCCGCGTCACTCCTGGTGCATGTGAGACTTTTAGAGATAAGTAATCTCACTACCCACACTCTTCGCCTCCTTCCCCCCTCCCCCACCCCCGCCATTTGTTTAGTAGGGAGAGTCCGAGCGATGAGAAGGGCGAAGCAGAGAAGACCAAAAGAAAAAGCTACATTTAAGGTGGTTCAAGCAGTGGCCGCTAGATGTCATAGCGCACAGCGAAGAGAAGCACACCCTCACTCTACTAAGGCTCGCGGCCAACTGACTACCGATATCCGGCTCCCTGCGTTATATACGATCTAACTGCGCGCTGATAGCATACAAGTACGCGTTTGTGGACGGTTTAAGCCTATTTGCGGCTTATTCCCACACATGACTGATTTTCAGCGTGCACCATTTCCCTTAAAGGTACGGCAAATTTAAAACTGCAGAACGTTCCACGGATTAGCACGGGAGAGGAGTGAATGAGGGACAGTGCTTGATTGGAGAGTCGACATATCGGTCAGTGATTAACAACGCAGTCTAGAAGTCTGGTACGAGGATGATATGATGCGAGTATAACACCGTCGGGCACGTTTCATGCAATGCTCAAATCAGAAGTGAGAGAGTTTGGCTGGAACATCAGATGAATTGAATTTGCTGTTACATTCGATTTTGCCTCAAAATGAAATACACCGTTTAACACACTGAGGTCTATTCCCGAGTGTTTCTCGGGCTACGCTTGAATGAAATGTTCTCTACCTCTGAAGGAAATACTTGCAAGGATATAGTTCAATATCTCGCTACTATTTATTTAAGTCTTAGCAGGGTGCTACATTCATGCCAATACTCTGAGTTATTAAATAAAAATATACATTTTGTAAATCGTGTTACGCATGTTAAGATAGTTTGATTAATACAGTCAACTCGGCTCCCAATTGGCTGAATGTCAGCCAAAATTAGTGTTGCACAGTAGAATGGGTGTGTCCGATGTGGTGTGAACCAATAGGACTATGTTAAGTCGGATAACGTTAAACCTATTCTACTGCGTGTTACTAAAACTTCGAGCTTCAGCAACTGGAATATGTAAAAATTTTAATTGTGATATAATATTTGATACATTGGTCATTTATTTCCGAAACTACACATGTATGCTCTCTGTTGGTAATCTAGTGAACTTGGTGAACTGATCCTTCCCAATATTTTCAAGCCAGCAAAATGGTTTATCACGACATCAAGGTATATCACGAAATAAGGTTGGGGGCGGTGGCCGAATAGTCAGACCATTAGCCTTCCACCAAGTCGATCCGGGTTCGATACCCGGCAAGGTTTCATCCCCGGATTTTGGCATGTGGGATGGACGATGCCGTTAGTCGGAGTGTTTTCTCGGGGATCTCCCGTTTCCCCTGCCCCATCATTTCGGCGCTGCTCCATATTCACCTCACGTGACCCATCACCAGCGCTATAGACCTCGATTTTAAAGCGCTGACCAAAATCTTTTACTCACGATGTACGGTCAGTTTTTTTTCTATAAAGTCAAGTACAGTCTGTCTCATGAAATAATTCAATTTCTTAACCGTTGTGTTGGCGTCCTTTTTACAGCTATTTCAATGGTAAAAGCAATGTGTTCCTCTATCACAGGCGATTTCTAAACGTACAAACTAAGCTGACCTGCAAGCTGTGCAGTGTATCAAAAGTAAAAGTATTTTTCTGTAGCTCTGTGTACACATGGTAATCTTCAGAACTGTCAAAAACTAGTAAATATTGCACAATTGGACAGTCAGCCGAGTGTGATTTTGCACAAACCAGGCAGAGGCAAAACCAGTTTTACGTTGAAACTGCTTTAAAAATAAATGCCAACAAGCACAACTGTTAAAAAATGGAACTCTTTCGTGTGACAGACTATATAGTAATGGTGTCCTTGCAGTGGTATATGCAGGCGAGTATCTTCTGTTTCAATCTGTTTCTTAGGAAATGTCTGCAGTCCTTCGAGTGTTCAAAGAATCAGTTGTAAGAAATTTTCTGAAGTGCCCATCCCCTGGCCAGCCCCAGGCACCATGTTCTGGGGATGGGAGTCTTGTCGGTCGATTGTGGTGCGCGCGCATCCCATTACACCATTACACACCGCCACGAAGCTATCCTCACCGTGTAATACCGGCTCACCGTGACACAGCCTCCTTCGGGTTTAATTCCAACTCGTCGGCCAGGTGATTTCTAAAAACATTTTTCCCCGCTCTAATTTTTTCCCCCCTCTTCATCACTCTCTTCCGCTTCAGGGCTCGGCGTGGGAGAGTAAACCAGCTGTATTTATTTTTTTATAACAAAACCTTATCCCCCCTCCCCTAGAATCTCCGGCACCGATCCGTCAGTCCCCTTGCTTATAATCGATGATCGATTTGAGCTAGTTACGGCGCGAAGTCGCTCAATTCCGCGACTCGAAACCGAGAAACTGTATATATTTTTTCTGTCGTCTGTCTGTGGTTCGCTTGCCTCTTAATTGTCCGGCTGGTGCGGCGTGGTTTGCAGTCATTATCCGTGGGAACACAACCACGAGTCGGAAAACAGCGGCACGGCGGAGTTTCACAGGCAATGCACCGTGTAAACGTTGACACGACTGACACGGAGAGATGGTAGCGAAATATCCGCGCGGGTTGCAGAATATGCGATCTGAAGGTAGCTCTATACCTCACAGCTAAGTGACCAGTCCACTAGCGAGTATCTGCTTTACGGTTTAAGGGAATTATTCATCTTATCGATTTTTTTATTCCTAAACAGTTTTGTTAGATATTGTGTTTTTCATGTATTCTAATTTCTCTAGAAAAGCAATGGTGTAGATTTGGTTATTTAGTCCATTAATGAGAAGTTCCATGATTGCGTAATTATCAGAAATCAGTGTGTATTTTTCCTTGGCAAAATTACAGTCAATACAATGTACGCTGTTTTTAACAAATGTGTGCAACAGTTTTTTGATATCTGATCTCGTTTAGGATTTAAAAAAAAAAAGTTATCGTAAATCAGTATGAATGATGGCTCGTGGCCTTAACCGCGCCACCTTAAAAAGAGTAAAAACATTGAAACCTCGGTTTTACGAGCTCCGATTTTAAGAGAACGTCTATTTTACGAAGTCCTCTTTTAAGAGAGCCTCAATTTTAGGAGGTGAAATCGATTTTACAAAAAAGTTAATGTGAATAATTACTGTATATAGCCAGTTTGGGATTAACCACGGAATCACCCTCTCCTTCCCCACCAAAGTTTTTCCCGGCTGAATAGCGCAGATAATCGGGAGTTGATTGTATCTGTCACTCGAATTTAAGAATTAGGAGATATATTACGGTATGATGAGAATAGTACTGTAGGTTTAACTTGAACATTTTTTACAATATTATTCCTTACCTAGGAGTGGATAGATATAGTACTGTAAAGCAACATAAAGAACAAGAACGCTTGCAAGGAATGGCATGGGGTGAGTATGGACCAAGGACATAATGTACCGGGGAGAAGGAATCAATGTACCAATGAAAAATCTGCCGACCAATAGAAACGTCCACCACGTTTCCCACATCCAAAAATGGTAGGCGACCATATCGGGGATAGAACCCTGACCACCGAGGTTGCTGAAGAGAGGTCTAACCAGCTCATCAAAGTGGTGGAGAGTGAGTACTGTAACCAGTAAACCTACACGTAGGCCTGTTTTTTTTTTATTGAAAAATAAGTATCAATTGTCAGTGGAAAAATTAGTACCAGATTCTGTTTACATTTCGTGTATTACATTTACGTCTTCTTTTACAGTTCGTAAAACAATATTAACAAAAAAATTTAAAACGTGCACAGCGTAGCTCAGGATAGGATGTATCTCGCAGATGTGGTGTTTATATCAAATGTAAAATGAATATCTATTTCATTTTCAGCGGGTCGTGTTATTGGTTGTTTTCTGGTCATGGATAAGAACAATTTTAATATTTCACAAATTTATAATTTTTGTAATCCTCCTTATTTGTCAGTACACAGTAAGTGAGATCGGTTGCGCATTATTATTATTATTAGTATTATTAGTATTAATAAAATAAATTACACAATTTAAGTTTCCCATCTATAGTCTGAAACAGTTAATTAATTATAAACTAATTAGTTTTTATGAACGTACACCAATGTTGCAAATTGTTGCCGAGTTACACAAAACCCCACAGTAAAAAAAAAAAAAAAAAAAACAGACGTTGATAGGAGATTAAATTTATCTGTCCTTTAAAGAAAGTTTGTAAAAATTCAGTCCATTGTCGCACATCAGAATATCTTCAGGTAATTGACAATGCATAATTAAGATAAAAAACAAACGGAATGACTTAACATTTATTTATTCTGTCGAAACTTTAATAATTTTTTTTGGAAATGAAATAATTAAATAATTACTGTCTGCTAGTGTACGACCTCTGTTTGGAAAACTAAACTTTTGATGTAGTGAGTATTAATGCTTATAGAGAGAAATGTAAATTATTTTGAAGAGCCATGTAGACTACGATAATTAATGTTCGATTCATGAATAAATTCATTGTCTGTGTAAGACTCTAACAATGTTGGTTTTAAGAACCGATAAAAAATTACGCTACTTTCTTTAACGTTTGTGACCATTGTTTCTAAGTTCGTGTTTTATCCACAACCATTTGCTGCAGATTGTAAGGTGTTCAAAAGGTTAGGTTTTGGACGCAGTGGACAAGGTATGTTTACATGTTTATCGCTGCCAGTCGTTCCGTAGCTATCAAATCATCGAAGATGACGAACTATATCTACAGATTACCGGCATGGTTTCGTTCATGCTGACGAACAATGACGGGCCGTGAGTGATCTCAATACCAGTGGCGGAGGAACTATTTTCAACAGCGGGAGGAATATAAAGTGGGAGGGGTAAGGTTATATTTCCCGTCTGGAAAATTTAAAATATCGAGATTCATTGTTTTGTTTAAACGCATTTTAAAATGAATGAAAACCATTAAGTACAAACATAAATAATCAAATAACTGTAAATATTCAAAATTATGCGGTAAAATTCAATATTGTAATCAAATAAAATATTTTGACAAGGAATCGCTACATTTTCCAGACGCGGGGAAAAAAGAACAGTAAATATTTATCGTCAGACAAAGGAATAAAAATAACGGGATTGCAGGACGCAGGGATTTTTTTTCATGAAAAAAAAAGGGGGTGGATTATAAATGCCATTGACCACTCCCCCCTCGGTTCCAACACCACTGCTCAATACTTTTCAACTATAAATAGGGACAGGAAAATTGTGATGATTCAATGACCCGTATGCTAGAATTCATTGTCCTATGCATGCTCAAGCCCTGTCTATTCATTCATTGTCTGTTGTTCTGTTGAATAGAATCTAGCGGACGATGGTAATTCTAACATGCAGGTAATTGAATTCTCGAAATTTTCATGTCCCTAGCAAGCTATAACTAGGGACCCCTGTTTTTCGCGAAAAGAATTTATCTCCACTTTGTTTTGGTGCCTCACGAGCACATCTACAGTTCTGCTCCGTGGTCAGTGATTGGATACTTTAACTGTCACGAGTCTTGGTATTCTACCGGAATATTACAGACGTGTTGTAGTAACCTTATTCTGATTGCTCAGTTTAATGAGATACGTCACTTCACAAAGACAAGATGCCAACAACCGCGAAGCATAATTGCAGATGTGCACGCAAGGCAGTGAAACAAACTGGGGAAAAATTCTTTTAGCGAAATTGTCCTGTCCCTGCTATAACGGAACGCGCCGGCTGTCAAACATCTTGTCTCCGATTCGGATTGAATTTCCCACGGAGACTGACTGGCTTCCGAGTTGGGAAATACGGGCAAGCTGAGCGGAAAGGGACTGCAGCAATCCTCAGCGAGAGATCTGGAACTGTTGGCTCGAGACGAACGCGATGAAAACAAAGCGATCTCTCGACGTGTCTAATTAGTCTCAGCGGCGACTTCGTCAGAAATCAATCAGTCCTTGGCCTATTTCTTCGTCGTACTGCCGCCAGACCTTGCACGACGTCTCTCTCCCCGGGGGCAGACGACTTCGAGACGTACCCTGATGCCTAGGGAACTGAGAAATTTCCGTTTTGTTGTAGGTTCATGTTAGAATTTAAAAAACGTAAGATAGTTAGAGATGATGGTTTACAGCGTGAAAACTTGACTCTTTGCTGTGTTTTAACGGACGCACATTAATCTTATCAGAACATTACTGGCTTTCGCTTGCACACAGAAATAACTGTTTTGTGGTGCCTACAAAATGGTTTGTCAATATAGACCTCACAAATAATTTTGTAGTGGTTACAAAATGTTTTTGTAGTCACTGCAAAACTTGGGCGACAGCAAAAAATTTTTCTGGTCACTACAAAAAATGTTGGTGAGGTTCATTATACCAAAGTATTTTGTGGTGAATAATAAGTTTTTTTTTTCAGTGCACGTAGAGCTGTTGCCTTATTTTGCTAAGCCAATAAGAATCCAGTTACTGTAATATTTCATGTCTGTTATTATTCTGCAGGCAGCTACATTGTGTGGGAAGTATTACACAGAATCACGCTAGTTGCAAGAAACTACAGTGTTTTCAAGAGTACGTTGGCAATAAAACATTTTCGCGAAATAGCATCATCTCTAAAGATAGTGTCACTTTCACAATTGTTCCTTTGACTTATGTAACACCTCCTGTAGGTTCCTGAGCCAGTCATGAAGACGTAGCTAAACGCAGGCTCATTCACTGTGTCGAACAGCCAATGTACATCTGCTGTCTTCACAGATGTACACAGATGTTCTTAGAGGTTAGTCTAAAGGTCAATGAACTTACAGGTACAAACGCTGTTAGGTGATTCCCCATATAAAATGTGACAGGAAATATCTAGCGAACAATATCGTACATTAACTTATAAGGGAGATATCCACCCTTGATAATTGGCATTTAAAATGGTTTTAACTGAAAATTAAATGCCTAACGGGGTTGAGCCAACATCTGTGAATGACAATGATACTTTAGTTAGGCCTTAAGCTTTGCACAATTGTGGAGTAATAACTAGCATTCCCTAAGAAATTAGTATGTTTATATACTGCCAATGTGTGTAATCCTTGGGTATTTTTATTATTTTCAAAGGATTAATAATCATAATAATGCACAATACACGCCACCTTCATTGAACATTAATGCGAATTGTTTTTTTTTTTCGACAAAAAAATTTTTGAGGGTGCACTTAGTTGCCTGCCGTATACGCAACCTGCGTTATGTAAGTTGACTTTACGTCTCGTCGACAATTATACAGCTTAAAGTTTACGTAACGTAACAACATTATTCACGGATTTATTTCTTTGATCAGCAGTAGGACTTATTTTCAGTTAGAACTATTTTAAATGTAGATTTATTTTATGACTTACTATACGACATTGTTTCGTATAATGTTTCCTATTCCATTTTTGATGGAAATCACCTCATAGCGATTCAGGAATATTTTGTATAACAAACGTATTATCGATTGTACTTTTTTAAAATTATTTAACATAGAGTTTTTCAGTACTTAAGGTGATTATGTTGCACTTGTTATACGAATGTTCTACAGTAACTGCCTAGAAGTACCGCTCAAACTACCAATCATATTGTATTGCTCAGTCCTCCTACGAAGGCCTGCCCCCTCCCCCCAATTCAACATAGCATTAAATCCCTTATGACAGCTTAGGTTAGGTTAACTATTTACTTTAAGTTAGCGTGTATTAGTTCAATGTGCAAGAAATATGTGCGCTGAATGCATGGACATTTTTGTTGGTAAGTTAGGAAACTGGAATAAAAATGTGAGGATTTTATTTTAAAGTAAAAAGATGAACAATGTTGTTTTCATAAATGCACAGTTGTCAGGATGGCCGAGCGGTCTAAGGCGCCAGACTCAAGGTCGCACCTTGCCTGCGATTGTAGGTTCGAGCATTCTGGTCCACAATGTGGGCGTGGGTTCAAATCCCACTCCTGACATATTTTTTTTAGTTTATTTGCGTAGTACTTCTTTCAGTCACCAGGAGGTGTAGTGTTGAACAATTCCGATACGATAAAGTATTTTGTTTATTTATTAGGAAAACAAATTTGCTCTTTTTTTCTTTAATAACTGAACTAAATAGAAGTCAACAGGCGTAGGCTTACCGTCTGTATTTGAGTGGAAATTATTTTCGTTTTCTGCTCGCTTCATTTTTTTGAAATAAAATTTTATTATAAACACTGTTATACCGAATTAGACCAGTAAAGTAGCAATCAAATCGCACATAACTGTGAAGCTTAAAGAACGTCAAGCAAAGCCATGTGATAGTAAAATATTTTATCTCAAACATAACTTGAGAAACACGAAATTTTGCTAACCAACACTTTAAAAAAATTTTATCAGATTAATATTAGGTCGAAACTGGCACTCATTCGACTTAGGTACAGAACTGAATGAGAAATAACTTGTCTTCAACTAGTGCGTGGTTGAAGAGAATACTATACATATTGTTACAAACTTGATATTCTTGTGGGTTTTATTTAATATGGTTATTGTTACAAGTTATTATTAATTGGGGGTTTCACTCAGATGGTAGCTACACTGTGGGTTTATTTAGATGTTATTTAGGGTTAAATGACTTGAAGACAGTTATGGTTAAACGGGCATTTACTATACTACAATGGCAAGTACTCTGAATACAAAGACGGTTACAATGTGTTCTGTTAATGTAGGAGGGGAGCGCAATATTACTGATTATTGATATATTATATTAAGTTGTAGTTGCTGCCACATATCTGACTATCTTACCGGAAGCTGGATTGATGAGGTAGTCGGCATCGACGTACGAGCACGCACCCGCCGAGACTCGACCCACGAGCCCCGGCGGAGAACTGGACTGATGTTGATCGGATGAGTGTTGGCGGACGACATACCTAGTCTACTTGGTAATAAGACGTTATATTGGCGTGCTTGTCCTCATTATTGCGCCTCCTCGCTGTCCGGCTTGCCAGGCGATATCATAACAATGTGCATCTCAGTTCTTTGCCTTCTATCCACCCCTCAGTCGAGGATCGACAGAGGTGCGGGGGCAAGGAGCTTTGAAAATAGGTAACGCCTGCGAGCGAGAGGTCCCGTGTTCGACTGTACGTCACGAGTGCTGGGAGTTCGCAGATCTCCTCACGAAGTTCCCGTCGAGATACGCTCGCGATTTATCGACTGCCACAAGAGAAAAAAACTATATCTGCTGGCCTGTAGCAGCCGTCCAGCGTATTAGCGTTCGACTGATTCACACGTGTTGATACCTTGTTTCTCTCTGCCTCACCTCGTGCGCCGAAGAAAATGCGATGCTCGGAGTGATAACCGTTTGCTTATCTCGGAATGTTTATCTCCTTTAGGGTTTCGAGCACTGCCATCTTTAGTTTACACAATTTTCCATACTTGAAGTATTCCTTAGGGCATATCACCATTATTACATTTCATGCTCTAAATGTTAGTCATCTACGTCTTTCTACATTGTACTATAATGAATCACCTTTATATAATCAGACATTTATTGGAAGATAAGAAAGGTTTTGCAGTACTTTTGATGAATATATTGCACTTGGTATACGTATGCACTACAATAACTGCCAAGGACGGCTCAAATTACCAATCATACTGTTTCGCTCAATCCTCCTACGAAGGGGGTCCCCCCCCCCCCCCACACACACACACAACCCAACATCGCACTAAGTCACTTTAAGGTTCCGTTCGTCTTTTACTTTAGGTTTGCGTATGTTAATTCTATGTGCCAAAAAATATGTGCGCTGAATTTATGGACATTTTTTTGTTATGTTAGGAAACTGGAATAAAAAAGTACAGAGTTTCTTTTAAACTAAAAAGATCAATAATATTATTACCTTATTAACGCAGTTGTCAGGATGGCCGAGCGGTCTAAGGCGCCAGACTCAAGGTCATACCTTGCCTGCGGCGGTAGGTTTGGGCGTTCTGGTCCACAATGTGGGCGTGGGTTCAAATCCCACTCCTGACATATTTTTTTTATTAGGAAATAATGGTTAATACAAGTGAACTATTGCTTTTACTTAGAGAGAATATAATACGTCGTGAGTTCATATACATCGATGCCATCTGTCTTGCTGTTGTATAATTATCATCCGATAATATGCAAACGATTATTTTATCAGAGAGAATGAATTAGTCGTTAAAAAAAACAGCCTCTGTAAGTAAATTGTTATTTTCATTCACTGAAACTTGACTAAAAATGTCTACGGAGACTTAATGCAAGTGCTGTAATTTTTTACGTAAATTGTTTTTTTTATATTTTAATTGTTTTTGTAATTTGTTAATTATGTTGTGGAATATCGTCTTTCATTATGGCAGGTCATATGTACTAGACATTAATTTAAATTTTATGTACAGTTTCATTTAGTTAAATAAATATTGTCAACTGCCAGATAATCAAATTAATTATAAACACAAAACTTTCACGCAGTAACCAGAATATATCACAGACTTGCTAGAATATCAAGACGCTACCTGCTTTCCCTATCAAACTTTGTTTGCTATTAACTAAGAACAAAACACCACTTTTTCCAAAATATTTGTATGAAAATGCTCGTAAGGAACCCATCAATCGAATGAAATACATGCAAATAAGCATAACTTAATATTTTCGAAACGGTAACATTAACATCTTCGTATCACAGAATCACCTAACTATTTAAGCTGGTAAGGAATCTGTATGTTTTAACTGTACAATAGATTAGTTGCTATTTATTTGGTCAGCCGAAACAATTCATCGTTAATACGAATACGACGAAAAATCTTGCAGAGTAACTTTTACAAAACATTTAAATTTAGTAAAACTTTCCCAACATTTGAAAATGTTTTAATTCCGTTTATAAAAAAAAAATCACTCCCAATATTTTTTCTTCAATCTCTACACAAATTACTTTGTCTGTTTACTTCAGTCGAATTATGCTTTGATATTATTCAGTTTCTTAAACAAGATTCCTTGCCTCATTTAAGTGCTAAACATTTGAACCGATACCAAGGCATTTCTGCTTTACTACAGTAATTTTAAAATGTGAACGAAATACCCTTTTATGCTTCTAAGTATAAAATACACTAAAATGTAATTCAACGACTTGAAAATTAGCCAAACTATATCTGGTTAAGAGAAGCCTGGTGCGTGAACATATTTTGACTTTGACATGTCATTATGTGAAAACTGTTTGTCTATAAAAATATTCCGTACCAAGACAATGTAGCATAAGCAATTTCTACAAATCACACTATCTCGTAAGAATATCGCGATCTTTCATTTATTTCAGACAGTTGCAAATACAGTAACTCAAATATATTTTATCAAAATACTTTGAAAAAATTTGAGACTTTACAGTCATACGATCCACAATTTTGCCAGAGCGTTTATTAAATAACGTACCGTTTGCTAGCAAAAAATTATGTTGCTTCATTTTGGCTTATTTTGACAACAAAATATGTAATATTTCAGGGGGGCGGTATTTTAAAATCAGTTTGGAGAATTGCAACAGAAAAAAATCAGATGCAAACTTTGATATAGACCTACAAGTGTTAATATTGTAAGAATAAATTTTGATATATTCATTAATTTGCGTTAAAAAATATTTTCGAAACCACTGCAAAAATAAAGAGCTAGGACTTAACCGAGAGCTGATATCACAGATATTTTTTGGCAGTTTTGATTAAAACGTATTTCTACCGTGATTGCTAATTTTTACAAGACACAAAGCTATACGGTTTAACCAAAATAACGTTAATTTCATAATTAGCTAAAACAATAGTATTTAGTTTCTTGCAAAAAAATTAGTCGATATGGAGAAAACCATTTAAACGCAACTGCCCGAAACTGATTCTTGATATCTTATCTAATTATGGGTTAAATAATAATTATCGGGAGAATATTTGAAACAGCATGGCTTTCAGATCGTGCATACCGATCGGATGCATTATCCGTTATGATGGCGAAGAATGCTCCACCCCCTCCCCTCACACACACATTCAACGGACGGGCGCGTCCACGACGGCCTGCGGGGCGAAGAAAGTTACGGGTTCAAGTCCCCGGACGACGCGTGGGTGCGTGTTTTGCAAGCCGCCGTTCTCGGGGCGCGTGGGCGCAGGAATTCGTTCATTACTGTTAATTATTTCAGTGCAGGGGTGGGGGTTATCACGGGGCGCGGTTAACGGGGGTACTGCCTGGCGAGTACCGTAAATCTCGCGCGATGCGATATTTATGTTAAGACAAAAAAAAGGGGGAAGGGGATCATGCAGGAATGGCGAAGGCGTAGCCGCCTACCGAGATCTGTCGTTGATTGTGGAATTCAAGGAGTGAGAAGGGGGAGGGGTGTCGTTTCACGAGCGTCTGGTTCACGTTAACTTTCCCGCTCCTCGGAAATACTCGGGGACATTCGTGTATCCTCGGCAATTGAGTATCAAGGCAGGAGCAAATTCGTCCTTCCATTCAGCGCACAGTATTTTTTAACGTCTGAAATTAACCCTCTGTTTCTATGCTTTTTGTGGTAGTTATTTTTTTTAAGCATAAACGAGAGCAGATATGAAAAATCTGTTTGACAGATTTGCATAAAATAGTTTTTGCCGTGACAGGTATTTTTTTAAACACAAGGAATTGTTCGGTTTTGACTAATAATTCAATGAACAGAAATTTCGTTTGTTACGTAAGTAGCTAAAACCGTATATTAACTATCATGATGAAAAACGTTTTAATCAAATTTGCCAAACATATGTTGATAGCTGCTTTAATTTAAGCTTAAAAATAACTATCGCCAGAGAAAGTAGGAAGATAAAAGCATAGCCGTAAACTAAACTAAGCTTATAATTAACAGAGGCGATGCGAATAGAAGGGGAAATGTCTGGCTTAGTTTCCGAGGATGAACGAATGCCCTGACCTATTAAAATCGTCCTTCGTTTAAGCGCACAGTATTTTTTGACGTTTGAAAATAACTTAAACTAACTTTAAACTAATTGTCAGAGGAGGCGTGGGCTGGAGGGGAGATAATCGCCGAGGATGAACGAATGTGCCCGAATATTGCCGAGGAGCGAGAGAGTTAAGGCGAGCCAGGCGCTAGTGTCGCAACAGTGGAGGTAGGCAGTATAATTCAGCTGGCGGGCAGGTAAGGCAGGTTGCGGGCCAGCAAGGGGGGCGGAGGTCAAGCCTGCTCCGGGTTTTCTCCCTGGTCAGCGGGGTCAGCTGGCGTGGGAGGTGACACACGACCTAGCCGTCAGCCGAGCTGCTCGTAGAAAGTTGTGTGCCCCCTCCGCCACCGTGCAACAGTGGCACATGTCGCGACACACTGCTGCGTCCTTCAGTTAGTGAACCTGGCGTCTGAGCCGATCTCTAGCGTGGTACGGAAAGTATTTTTACTTATGTGACTATTAAAAATGTTTCCAATGCGGTTATCTACTAAAACAAGACACACTTCAAACTGTGCCCCTATGATTTTAAAAATGTTGTCCGTTATTAAGAACATGTTATCCAAGCTCTTCAAAAGTGCTAAAAAATTAATTTTTCACGTTGCTGTAGCTGAGAAAATATGAACCATAATCGGGAAACAAATTCATATAAACCTGCATTAGACTTTACCACATACTATCCACAAATAAAATCACAGGGTCATCGCTTGAAGTCCCGTTGTAAAACTGTTTCTACGAAAACACTGCGCGCTAGTTTAGTTCTCCGCACCTAGAGGCGATGAGGTGTTTGACGAACATATTATATTCAACTTGTCGCCTTTCCCGTTCCCGTGCCTCGAAGGTAAGAAAATACTAGCGTCTACTAACTCTAAAGAGTGAGTGTTAGTCGCCTTCTTCATTTTTCGTATTTTGTGTCATAACTTTTCTTCTAGCTAAGTTTATGCAACACTAACCTAACTACAGAATAGAATACTTACTAAGGGAATTTTATGCATCATACATCTTTGCCGTTACTGATTTTACAAATATAATCACAGTTAGAAAATTCTTATTACTTTCTTAAGTGCAATTCGTTGTGTAACGACAGTAACGGAAAATAAATATTTATGGTGTCTGATATTCTATCAATACGTTTTCTACTCTGCAATTAAGTTAAAATTCCATGGATTTATCCAGAAGAAAAGTTATGTCACAAAATCCAAAAATTCAAGATGGCCTCTATCACTCACTCTTAACGCCACGGTTCCTTGTTTATGCTAGTTTGACAGGTTTTACTACATCAATCCTGAAAGAAGGCAGATATAGAAAATCCGATAAATACAAATGTTACACATTGTTTGTATTATCTAGCCTATTTTTTTTTAAATAATTTTTTTGTAATTTTTTGTTGGTTTAAGAAAATTTAATTAAGTCGATAATTTTCCAAAATTATAGAAACTTCGTTTTTCAAATATTAGGGCTACATAGTACAAATAATTTCCAACTTTTATGTATAACGGTTATGCAATATCTGCTTCCTTTCACGATATAAAAAACTATACTCGCAAAAACAGGATAAATAGGAACAGGTGGCGTTAAGAAACGGCCCTACATAGCAGAGACCAGAGCTAGTAGCATACTTAAGTATACTTGTAGCGACAGTTGGGAGTGTTCACGTCTGAGAAGACACACTGAGAGTGGAAACCAAGGCAGACATTGACCCGAGGAGAGTAACTCTGAGAAGAGGAAAATTGACAGAAAATATAAAAAAAAGCTTTGCTATTAGTCGTTTTCCTAAAGGGGAAAAAATTAAGTTACTGAAGGATATGTATTCACAAAGGATGCATTTAGGTAACTGTAATTTACTTTTAAAAAGGGAATAAATGTATTACAGACAAATTAAGCTAAATTACAATATTCTGCTGTAATCCCTTTTTTTTTTTTTTTTTTCGAAAATTGTATTGCTATTGCAGAATCAAAATTTAAACTTTTGTCTTTACTTCTAAGACGTTTTACTGCAATAGGATGTTTATTAGTTGAGAAATCAAAATATACAAATCATTCTGAATTAGTTTTAATTTATTAACAAGGGAGGTTCCTTAAGGGCGCTCCAACCCGGACGTTTGAGGCACAAAAGCGACAGAGCTTTATAATGGCGACCTTGAAACGCGGATCCAATGCCTTCCTTTTTGTTCATATTTATTTCGAAATTTTGCGTGAGCTTGTTTTCTCTCTTTAGTCAAGGTTGTTACCGTTCTTTTCTGTTGTTTACCTCCAGAGTCAACATGCCACTTGTGAATATCTTCTGGTGTGATTCCAGCAAATTTTAATTACTATACTTATTAATTTTGCCTGTCCATTATTTACTTCTGCTTTGTTCCAATCTTCATAATATGTGAGTAAGCCATAGGTCATTATTTTGTTGCGTCAGCAGAATTATGTTCTGCGTTTGCTCGTGTCACGGTAAATATGTTTGTTTCATTACCTGGTGTTTTCTTAATTCTGTGTTTTTCACCTGTATATTTTGGGCAGGAAATTCCCTTAGAATTTTACGTTCTTTCATCTCTATATTTTCGAGGTATGCTTTCTGTTTAGAACTAACGTGTCTGAACCATATGCATGTATATTTATTTGGACACACCTTTTATTACAGTAGAGAAGGTCCCTGTTGATTTTCACAGACATGGATGGATCAAAAGTGCCGTTGACTCACATTAAAAAAACCGTTTATTTGTAACATTTGTTCTATTTAAAAAATACTTTTTAGTCCAACAGATACGCATGACACTAATCAACTTGATCTCTTTCAAAGTTGGCAAAAAGGGTGTTTTAGATTTTCTTGTTTCGCAATTTTGAGTTTTAAATTCCTGCGATCTAAATAAACAATTTTAGCGTTATTTTGTGTACCTCGACTTCTTTGGGTCTATGTTCATAAATTAAGTAAATTTTTTTTACTACATTCCTTGCAAATACTGACTTTTGAAGTTGCCGGCAGAGTTGATGACGATGCGCGAGTATGTCTGAGGAGAGCGTGTGTTGCGTGTTGCAGCAGGCGGGCCCCGCAGGGGGCGGATATGATCAGCATGGAGTTGCCGCCCGTGCATCCACACCTCCACGCCATGGGGCACCACGTGGACCAACTATCGCACCACCAGCACCACCAACAACAGCAGCCGCCGCCCATGATGCACCACGGTCTAGGCTCCGACGACTCCAAGAAGAAACGTGAGTACCTTCGCTTTCATTCATCCCTCTGTATTTTAGCAGATGCGTCACATTCCTCGGCATGACGAGACATAGATAAGTGCCGCAAATATATTCTTATATTGTTGCAATTTCAATTATTACATTATTTTAAAACGGAAAACAGCTGACAAGAAAAAAGTAATAACCTTCTCCTTAAGGGCATGGGCCCGAGTTTCTTCACATTTAACGACAATGATTTTAAAAATACATAAATGGGAGCCGATATAGTAAAATAGCTTTGTAACTTTGTTATGACTGATTTAAACTGCATACTCTAATTTTGTCGAGTCAGAAGACTGCAAAATAGTTGCTAATTAGTTAATTAACGAAATTTCCTTTTAATTGATAAATTAGCTATACTCATCCTACAGTTTGTTTCGAAAAAATACATTGCATAGTAAACCAATTTGCAAAAAAGTTACGAAGCAATTTTACGATATTAACTCTCGTATGGATTATAAAAATTAATTCTCTCGAAAGCCGAGAAACTCGGGCCCAAGCCCTTAAATGCGTTGGATAACTTCTATGTTATTATTTTATTATACTTTTCTGGAATTTAGGTTATTTAGTTAACTGCTTTAATAAGTACTATTTTCTCATAGTAGAACTACTTTGGTAACGTATTTTTTGTATAATTAGCTGCTAAAGTCACAATTTCGACTTTTTTGTGTGGTCATTGTAATGGAAATTATAACACATCCACTAAACAGTATAGGTAAAAGTTCTGCATCACGGCTATAAAAAATGTACCTGATTTCTCTACGTAAAGTTCTTTTGTCGTTTTATAAGTAATAAAATACATTTTTAAAATATGGCATAACATCCGTGTGTTTAATTGAACATAATATTATAGTTTACTGAAATTGCCAATTATGTCTTTGAACTACGATAAGTAGTCTTTCGATGTCACCATATTTTCACCTGGAAAAGTTGTTTGGTTTTTCTCATAATGGGTACGCAGAAACGTCAAAAGCGTGACTTTAAGATAATATTGTACGAAAAATATGCAACCAAAATAAGTTTTAATTAGCGAAAATTATTCCCGTTTTTATGTTTACTTACTGAGCAAAATCCCAAAAAGATGTAAAATAATGAGGTAGAAGGCAGCCAACGCCCTTAAATGCGATCGATACTACATGGGAACCCCGGATAGCTGGAATATGGATCTTACATGTTACATTATGTAATGTTAGGCTCACTTACCTTTCAATTAATCGCTTTCTCACATGAACGTTTGTCTGCATTGGGAAGAGGAAAATATTGCTTTGGGTGTAATAGTGCGGGAAAAATATATGAGCAGGGGTTTTCGAATCTTATTTGGGCTTGAAAATACGTACTTGTTCATAGTTTTCTGGATATTGTAAAACGAACTTTAAAAATCCTGTTGAAGTGTAGGTCACACAGATAACAACGGAAAGGTCAGTCGTGGAAGGTACTGATAATTAATTTCATTTTTTGACTGGTCATTACTAGAGGCACGATTATTTCGCGTATTCATTTGGCAGCATCCTAGACTTCTCAGTCCTATAGATGCACTGACTATAGTCAAATATCCTCTTGTTTGTAACCGTACAGACGAGTGGTACAAGTTATCCCCATGAATTATTGACTTATTTATTACTGGCTTGCAGTTGTCAGATCTGTGCCAAAACAGCTTTTCGTCCAATCACAGACGTAATAACGTAATAGTGAAGTATACATTCTTGACGTTCAACCTGATACGGTGAAATACTTGAGCTTCTAGTGCACAGAAGTGATCAAACAGGATGACACGTGACAATCGGAAATCACACTCCGCATCGCCCTATGTCCACCAACCAGATTCCTGCAAAGTAGATAACTTGTGACGAAAAACATTACTATATTATATTTTTAGCATCATTGCCTCCGTATTATGGAATTAGAAGGGGCTGGAACATTTCTCGAATTGGCTTCGGACGAATATTGAACGACTGAAATTAGGTGAAAACACGTGGTTCATTTCAGAATAACAATGCGATTACTATTTGGCGATAGTCCAGTAGACCTTCTCTGAGAAACTTCGAGCTAACAGTAAAGCGGCAAGTTAAAAAAAAAAAAAAAAAAAAAAAAAAAAAAAAAAAAAAAAAAAAAAAAAAAAAAGCCGTATCATCTTCTGCCTTGGTCGTAGCAAATATACTAACAACCAAGACTCGAGATTACATAGTAAACTCGGTTCAAAACTGAACCGTTTATATAAACGTACGCCACGGCGAGAGTATGCTGGCGAGCGGCAGGAAAAAAAAAGAGCCAGTAATAACTGCTGTCAGGAAATATATAACTGGATACATGCCAATTATTTTTGACTGCAAATTGTTAGTAGCTCGCTAGACCGTCTCTATTCAGCATAAATAAAATATCGTAAGATAAGGATACCTAAGGACTAGGATATTGAACTCAGAACGCAGATTTTATTAATGGAATCCTGTAGGTATCTTCTTGCCTCAAAGCATGACATGGAATGAGACCGTGCGATGGGGAAGCGCCGGAATGAAAGGGCGGGGGAGACGGGAGATCCCCGAGAAAACTCGTCGGCCAGTGACATCGCCCAGCATGATTCTCACATGCGAAAATCCGGGGACCGACCCACCGGAGACCGAACCCATCTCTAATTAGCATGCAATTTCATGGTTTTCAGCGAGGGACACAGTAATTAAAACTTCCTCGGCAGAGCAGCCAACCACAAATAAAGCAGTCAAATGTGTAAAATGACGTCACTCAAGGGCTGTCGGCCAATTGCAATACATCGCGTATTCAAGACTGTACAGGTCAGTGAAATTTAGTCTGTTCGCAAATACAGTGGAACAATGTTGATACAAATCCTGTTAATACAAATTTCTTATTATATCAAATGCGTTTTCATTCCCCTTGAAATGAGATGAGAAATTAAATATTAGCTTCAAGCCATATCGGTAGTTTTACAGTAATATTGACAATATCATTTTAAAGCAACATAATTTTTATATCGATGATTCCCTACATTGTTTTGTCTCAGAAACATCATAATTTGTGTTTTTTTTTGTAGCATTACACCACAGTGTTTCTCAGATTTTTACACCCAAATTGTCAACAATTTTGTATTGAAAATAAGTGAAAATCAAGCAAATTAATTTCTTGCGAACGAACGGTGTGTTGGCAAACTGTAGGCCCTACTATTGTGGACATACGCTATGGTGAGGTTATGTAATCCCAGAAATTACAGAATGAGACTAAGAAAAACAAACAACGAAAAACGAAAAAAAGAGAAAACAAGCCTAGTTGGCTGTAGTCAACACATCCATAAACCAAAACAGAACATGAAAGATTCAATAAAGAATTAGTCAACAACAAATAAAGGGGAATATATATATAAAGTAAACAACCAAAAAAAAAATCAAAATCGAAATACGAAACAAACTAATATGTAAAACTCAGGACAACACAATAAGACGATACAGACAATACTGGGACGAATACAATAATGGACATACGACAGGCTACCAACGACGACGTCACAAACAACAGACTAGACAACACAAAAATGATTTTTTCGTTAATGTTACGAACTTTTTGCACTACTGTGAAAAAATTACTTAGCACAGCTTTAAAATGCTCGATAAAAACTACCGCATATAAGAAACAATATATCAAGGTAAACTGTTAAGAGAAGTCATGGTACTTATACTAAAGTTTGTATTTTGGAACTAAATATCCTACAAATATATTTTCAAAATTTCTAACATTTTGTAAACACCTGTTATTACAAACGTTATTATTATTACATGTTGCAAAAATTTAGGTCCCTTCAGGTTCGTATTAATGAGATTCGACTGTAATAAGGCCGATTTCGCACGTGTCTACGTTATACAATTCCGAAAAGAAATATACTCGTGTACAGAAATACGACGCTAAAAGAAGAAGAAGAAGTAATTGTGTATGAAAAATGACTACCGTAAACCGAGTTTACTTTGTCCATTCTCGGGGTTACTTCGACCAGTGAAAATTTTAAGTTTTGTGGTCTTTTGGTAAATGAGTAGATAATTGAAACCTAGTATTTGAAATAATTTTTCGGAAATAATAGTTAACCTTTAAAACTTTATTTGCAAAACGACATAAAGACCAAAATTTTGGGTGCGGCAAAGTTACCCCACAAGGTCAAATGAACATAGCCAGTATACTCGCGAAATGCTCCTATTCCTAATCGTATGAGTCGCACGAGAGGTTATGTGCGAAATTGAATCTTGGATCGTGTAAAATGTGCTGTAGGAACCTGCGCTACTGTAGCTGCAAGAAATACGCGGTGTACTGCGCTAGCTGCAGTGCTGGGCGAATCAGAAGCTAGTAAATGTATGCATTCTCTGCTTGGCTCGTAGCCCAAAGTACCATACGTGCTCGCGACTAACGGACGCAAGCCGTTAGACCGAGCATAAGGACGTATTTACCCAGAAGGTCACGCACACATGTAATGGCTCCGTGCGTTATCGACATGCCCGCTGCGTCGACGGCAAACTCATCCCATCACTTCTGCGCACCTTCTCGCGGTCTTCAAGACAACTGGGGACTAGTCTCTAACTTCACTTCTGGTAAATATCCTCTTCTGTGACTGTCTTTCGTGAGCGACAGCAATTCAGATAGTCACTTGTGACGGTTTATATTGTAAGTCTTATTCTCTTTACCAAAATCTCAATACGTTTGGCAACGCTGTAGGCTGTTCTCTGAAAATAACCTTTGTACACCTGACTAAATTATACGTTCTCTCAGTTTTCACAACATGACTTCGATTATTTATTACTTAAATGTTATTTAATGTATTTGTTTAGTTCCGATTAAATGTTAAAACGTCAGTTCGTTCGCCGTTAATACACTCGTCTAATAGAAAGTTAATATTCTGCACAAACAGGACACAGCAGCACGGGTACTGGAGTAGTGTACCTACGCGACCACGAGATAGCAGCACTTCTGCTATATTAAATTTGTCGTTTGCGTCAGGGTCACGGTCGTAGAAGAACAGGTCTGGACACTCGCCTATCTACCAATGTATTTTGCTTGACCCCCTTGTTGTTTGGCTGTAGTTCGTCAAGTTACTGGGAATGTCGTACTTTTTGGTGCTGTAATCCGGGCGGTCGGACTCAAACTCCGCCCACTTTTTGTTCATTGTCAAATTTATAAAGTAAATAAAGATTGCTGGAGCCATGATTTAAAATTGTGAGCGAAGGAAGTACTTCGTATATTGATTAAAAAATACGTTTTGATAAATTGTTTATCTTAGCGGAAAGGAAGTGGGCGGAGCTTGAATCCGACCGCCCTAACATCAGCGCCAATAAAATACAATATTCTCGGTAACTTGGTGAACTACAGCCAAACAACAAGGGGGTCAAGTATCCAGGCGAGTGTCCAGGCCTGTTCTTCTACGACCGCGGTCGGGAGTAAAAGTTATTATACACAGAGATATAATTTAATAAACGGACATATTTGAGGGTATATAAAATAATGTATTTCTATATCCTTGCTATTTCAATCAGACTTGTCCTCCAACGACGATAATTATAAGACGCATCTTAAAATGTCAGCCATTTTTTTAACGTTCTCTCGTAGCAACAGTCTGAGACCCGATATTTTATGCAAAGAGTATTACGAGACTTTTGAAAGACAGTCACAGCGACATTTTTTGTTAGTGGATACGAATACTCGTCATTACTAACTGCATTTGTACTAGGGACTTCAGAATAGGCCTCCTGTTCGCAGTCACGTCTTAGTTTACCAAGTTTACTGTCACAGATTTAAGCTCGCGAATTATTAAGGACGTAAGAATAGGCGTTCTCATTTGAAACGACTGTAAGTTAGTGTAATTTTTGCAAACGGCAATACACTAATTTGACACCTCCTGGAAGACGCTGAACTTGTTACACAGCAGCAGCTGAATGCAGGTCCAATCATTACTGAATTAGCAAGCAGCCAATGAGCATCTACTGTCTTCTTCAGTTTACATATATTCTTGAAGCATAGCCTACAAATCAGTGAACCAGCAAATGTTTCTGGTCTCTGCGAATAAATATTGGTTCTCAACGTTTAGCTAAGAAGGAAAACTATCTTTCTTAAAGAAACAGTGTTTTTCGTAAAATGTCCTAGAAATAATGCTACGAAAAGGATTAATAAAATAACGTCCACACACATTATTTTGCTGTAAAATATATACTTTAGTATTTCACTTTATATATAAGGCCGTGTTAAAACTTATAGTATATAAAATTTTTGTAGTCTTCAAGAAATTTCACTTCAAATACTTCTTATTCAAAACATTTTCTTTAAAATTCACCCACTGTGTATTAAAGAATTGTACCGATGTGCCTACGTGGTTGGTAGGCAAACACCTTAAGGCTGTTTGAGTGCTAATTAAAATAATTTTACTTTAAACATCACGTTTATAATTTTATATGACATACGCACGCCTCAGCCTTACTCCCGACACATGGCACAGCACGTCCTGTAAATATACAAAGAATCGAGCTAGTATTTTGGACGAGTCGCCGAAGGGCCGTGCCAGATGCAGAGTCACGCTACTATCAGCTTTTTATCACAGCAAGGAGACACCTTGCCCTGGCCGCTCGTCGCGTCGTAGAAAGGGATGTACACTTGTTACCGCGAACTGACAACTCGGGTAGCTAGAAACTTTGTTTCGTTTTGATCAGAAGAAATGCCGCTATTTCTTAAAAAGTAAAATTTTTGATCGAGATAAAGTACTCTTTGTTTCTTTGTGTACCAAATGTGTCGGAAATTTTTTTGGCAATATTTTCAGCCATTATTTTTAAAATAGAAAAATACGTTGTTTGTGTTTTTACGACTTTTAGAATATAGCCCTTTACATCTAATTACGTAGTAAATAATTTAATTTCAGTGTGTCTGAAAGTTTTCGCTGTGTGTGTGTGTGATTGCGTAATGATGCAAGTTTTCGCCTTGACATGCCATTATGGGGAAATTATGCATGCTGAAAATTTCCAAGGAGGATAATGTAGTTACCAGTAGCATCCACAAAACTAACAGTATTTCGAACAAATGTTAACTTATGACTTTTTATATTTGAACATCCTCAAGGCACACACAGCTGTCACTGACATTGAGGTAGTATAGGCCGATATTTTATTGGGGTTTCAGGCACGGGGATTTCTAATCCTTTAAATGCATGCATTAATCTCAATTGTCGCACGACATTGCCTCCATAAACAATTTGAGTAAATATGAAAACTGGCCGAAAGAAAAATTTCTTCTGTGGTTAGAGATGATAGTAGCCTATATCGTGAAAATGTTTTGTGTCAACATGCCCTTGAAAACACTGTAGTTTCTTGTGACATGTGTTTGGGTAATATACGTCTGCTACAACGTAATTGACTGCAGACCAATAACTGGCATCAAATATAATAAAAGCGTACTTATTATTGGCTGAGCCAATTAGCGTAAAAGCTCCTCGTACAAGCGAAATCCAGTAAACGTTTGGTGAGCAGAACTTACGTTGAAACCCAGTAAATAGTCAAGATTTCCCGCGGTAAACCATAATCTCTAACCATGGTGAGAAGTTCATTTGGAATGACCTGTTCAAGAAGCGAACCTTTACTTCCGTTGCAACTACCACGATGTTCTGTCGCAATGTTATAGACGAATCACGGTAAATTGAGCACTTTTTAAGCCCCGCTTTCTTTCTTCTTTCCAATCTATAAATCTGTCCGTCACTGGTTAATGCACACATAGTTCTGTACGTAATTGATAGAAAACAGAAAACTTAGCAGTTTAACTGGCGTGTAGGCTAGCTTCCAAGAATATATGTACTCATGCAGACAACACTTGTTTATTGGCTGCAATATAACACAGTGATTGAACCTGCATCCAGCTGCTCCTTTATAATAACTTCAGTGCCTTCCATGAGGTGTTGCATTAGTCTATCTCTTACAAGAGCGTAGCCAGGATTTCTTTTCGGTTGGTGTTCAGTTTCACCACGTATTACGCCGGGGGGGGGGGTAAATGCTCCCCCGAGAAAGTTTTGAGTTTAGGGTGCAAAATTGTGCTATTTAAACCGGTTTGGATTCAAAATACTGGATTTAAATTACATCAATTTTGCCCGACATTATAATATTTTTAACGATGCACAAGTTTTTTTTTTTAATTTCGGGGGGTGTTTGGACACCCAAACACCCCCCTGGCTACGCCCCTGTCTCTTATTACGAAAGTGATACTAACTGACAGTAGCTTGAATTATAAATTGTGTTAATTTTTCATATCACTTGTAATTGACATACTGTATGGAGTTCACCGTATTCAAAAGCCAATTAAAATCTTAGATCACAGTAAATAATAATTTTCTTGATAAGATAGTGTTCATAAGTGATTAATTTATCTGTAACCGTCTATACCTGACTACGACCGCCCATGGACACAGGGTCATACGTTATGGCGTCCATGGCGGTGTCGATATTGACGAGACGTGGAAGGAGGGACTAATTGCGGCTCTGACAAGTGTACAGTTAGCCACAAGCTGGGCTTAATATATGTTTCCATAGCTTGTTACTGACTGAGGACATTTCCCTCGCCCTGTCGGTGGCGGTGCGAGGATGGCATGGCGCAACAACCGTATATGTCCCCGCGCATACGTGGTCTCTTCTAGCAGACGTCGTGAAAACTGGTTTACTTCCCCTCCCTCCCCTCATCCATCACCATCAGATGGGATGCTAGAGAACAAGGGTCGGGCGCTTTGTAGTATAGATGTAATAAAAGCCACTGGTGTTGGTGGCATCTCGTCTGAAGAGATTAAACTCCAGTTGGCCTTGCCGTCGTCAAAGTTACCTCAGGCATCTGTAAATTTTTGGTTTGTTGGGGGGGGGGGGGAGGGGGATGTTCACATATTATTAGAGTAGGTTTAGACTTTCAATGTATATGTAGCGTAAGGTGAAGGATTTTACACTCGTAATATTCGACATTAATAACAAATTAATCAAATTAAATCAGTATGTTTTTGTTAACATTTCTGATAATTATACGTATAACTACTAAAACACTCGCTGGACCGTTTCATATCATTTATGAACAAAGGGTATGTGAGGGAAACCAAATCGTGACGTACACATTAAGCAATTTTCTTGTAAAGCCTGCTTACAGCTACGTACTGTACGCTCTAAATCCGGATAAAATATCATAATCAGCTAAGTGTTAGCCTCTGAAGTTCCAGTAAACAATCTGTTACCGAATGAAATCTTTATAATTCACTGAAGTCCTGTTATCAAGAAAGTGAACTTCACTAATAATAAGAGCGGATCACATTTAAATTAGTGGCATTCAGTTAATTAAATAGTACGATTTCAATAATTTCATTTGCTCATGAATGACCGAAATAGCAGGAATTTCACCAAAGAGGTTAATTTTCCACTTATTCATTAAGTGTACGTGTACTGCCAGAATGTCTTACTCAAACACCACCGGCACACATGCTTATGTGAGTTGCGGCATGTGATAATAGTATATTCACGATGTTGGCCGAGGCCTTGAAAGTACTTGGACAGGACTTGTGATCGAGTAAGCTCATCATTAGAGCTATGTGCGAACAAAACATTTGACCGCACTCCACTGACAGTTGGCATCACTGCGATTGCTAACACATTACGCGCATCGTACATTTAGGCAGGTCTGAGCATACTGTTAAGTCGAGATGACAGTTCAAAGTGTGTTGTATAAATTCTTATAAATATAATTTAAATTTATTTTGCTGTGAACGTTTAAATTGTATGCAATAACATATGTACGAAATAGCTCTGTTCATAAGCGCTAGCGTATTATGACAGTGCGTTAATGTTTAGTATGATTTTAAGGCGTGATTAAAGGTCTATTTCCACGAAAATATAGGAAGTACTCACAAAATTGTATCTTTTCACAGACGTAATTAGTAGTTAAACATAAACGGTAGCGCACCTCATCCATAAGAAGTTTGAGATAGGGTTTTGTATAATTTCACACTGTAGGTCCAAATAAAGCCTGTAGTAAATGTTCTTTGTTTTAAATAGCACAAAGATCTGTTCTCAGAGAAGGTAACATAATAATGATCTCTTCTCAGGCAACTGACGTTAGCAAATGTACAGTACATTCTGCGTTTGCTTCAACGTACAAAACTCAGTACACACTGTGGTATGTCTATACAATGTAAAAAAAAAAAATACGAAGGATTTTAAAAGAAAATTTGTAAACTATTTGCGAAAATTATTTCCAGTTAGGTGTTATAAAAGAAACTATCGCAAATCTTTGGGGAATGGTCAGAATTCGCAGCTGGATTGTCAGCTCATGATTCGAGAGGTTTCTTTAGTCTGTAAAGGTAGATTGTATCATTCTTAGGTTCATTGTCAGCATTATATTTACATAAGCTATTCGCTACCTTCAATCATTCTTCCGCCAAAGATTAGATAGGAAAATTGTAAAGCAATGTAGTTATTAGAAACGTAAGGTTATACTCTAAAAATTAGTTTGTAAATTTGGAATGTAGATATGGTGAAATTGTTTCCCAGACATTCATGGCAGCACTTATACACAATTTTTACAACACATTCACATGCACACTGAAGTTACCAGACTTGTATTGTAACAAGAGTAAAAGTTTGTATATTTATAAGGTGGAAGTATGGTATCTGTCCCATACTGTGTTTAGGTTAATTACTTCCTAAACATTTTAGGAAGATTTATTTTGCAGTGTACCGACTAATACATGGCACATTACTAATAATGTTACTATCGAGGCAGATGCCGGACTTAACATGTTTGTCCCCTCACCAATATTGTAAATTTTTTATTTAATAACAGCATGTCTGCATCAGAATTATAGAGAATGTATGGGCGGCCAAGTTATAACTTGTAGAAGAGCGAAGCTGTGTAATGGCAAGACGACTGGACACTAATGGTCTGTTTACTGCTGTGTCTTACGTGGTCGTTATACGTGCAGAATAATTCTGATGTACGTTTGCTACAAAATATGTGTAGTGTCTTAGTGGTATAACATATTCTGTAATTGAAGAAGTTCAATAGGCATAAAGCATGTGTATGGTCAATATAATAGTGAAAGTGTATTCTAAATGTTATATGTTGGTAAAATATTTATAGGCCTTAGTAGGTTCTATAGCAGCACCGCTTGTTATTTAGCTGTGCACATTTAGTGATGCTCTGTATGTAATGTAATCTGTCACTATACACGACTGCTCGCAATGATTCATGTCTTTATAACTACCCCACGTATACTTTGTAAACAATTATTTTCAATAATTCCATACCGATGTATACGAATAATAACAAAGTAGGTATGGTAATATTTATTCCAATACATTAGTGGCAGCGTTCTTTTATATTTTTATAAAACAGTCAGCTGTATACTGCTGTTACAAGACTTGTATGGTAACAATCTTTACAAGCTGAAGTATGGTTACTGTCCCATGCCGTGTATGGATTAATTATTTACATTGCTGTTTAGGAAATTTCTTACAGTTACTTAGCCCAGAACTTGGACCAATGATTTACTAATGTTCGGATGTTCTGATTTTTTTTCCTGGGACTCTGCGAAAGCGAAATAATAATTTAAGTGAGTGAATCTGACTATGTACGTGTCAAGTAGAAAATCTTATCCTTCAGAGCGTTTTATACATACTCCGCAGACAAGGGCATTGTTACTAGCACTAGACAACACCCTTGATTCGTGTACCAATATAATCTCTAGCCTCTAGAAGTATTTCTAACTCACAGTACGTAGAACATTCACCTCATTATAAATATTATTAGTAGGCCTACCCTATACAACCACTGGATAGAGTCGAAGATACACTTGATTCTAACCGTACAAACTGTTAGCAAGTGTTACCCTCACGAATTATTTCCTGTTTACTGGGTTTCAACGTAAGAATCCCGCTAGTGTAATATTTGATGCCAGTTATTTGTCTGCAGACAGCTACGTTGTGTCACATGCATGTTGCAAGAAACTGCATTGCTTTCAAAGTAATGTATGTACAAAAATGTTTCGCGATATATAATTATCTCTAATAATAACCAATGAATAGACAGTTGCTTTTCAATAATCCATACTACTGTGGAATCTACCTAGTAGAGTACTGATCTTTGAAATAACTGTTCAATGGGAGTGCATGACTGGATTTAGTTGCTTGGACATACTCCATTGCAAAATGAATTACTGTCAAAGGAAACAATTAATAGAAAACCATAAATGCTTTAGTCAACAAGATACATACACAAAATGAAATTCCAAAATGGAATCGGTTTTGGATTTTCATGTTGTGTATGTATCTTGTTGACTAAAGCATACTCTGCTTATTAATGGTTTTCTATTATTTGTTTAGTTTTCTTTGACAGTCATTCATTTTGAAATGGAGTATGTCCGAGCAACTAAATCCAGTCAGTAGAGAACTATTCTGCACGTATGATGTTACATGAATCATTGCGGGCACGTGTTGTCATGTTCCTGCCTTGCGCATGACCAGTGTAGTATTTTATTATTTATTTTCCTTCTCCTTGGCTCACACGCTACCTCTTTTTTATTTTCTCTTTGTTTTGTAGAGGACGGTGGCAGTCACGGCCTGAACCAGGAGGGTGAGTTGGCACGCATCACTCTCGCCCTTGTAGCTTGTGCACTGAGGGAGCACGTGTGTGGCCTGAGGTAGAGTACAGTAGTTGCACAACAGCTAGCAATACAGAAGCGAGCCCACCCACGCGTGTGGCGAACATCGAGCCGAGCGAAGTTTCAATAAGTCGTAGACAAGTCACACTCTAAATTGGAATCAATATACAGGTTGTTAACGAAATTATGATACATTCTCAGCTAGACGATCCATAGTAAAAATATGAGGTAATGTTATAATGTTGAAGTTTGTGGCTGACACAATTCTTAAGGGAGAAATTTGTGATAAAAATTTTGACATTAAAAACCAATAACTTATTTGTTAAACTGACCAAAAGTAAGGAGCAATAATTAACAAATTTCCGATCACAAAACATTATAATTTGTATTTTTGATAGTAATAAATCACATAGTTCCTCAGATTTTTTAACCAAAAGTATCGCCAGTTTTGTTATAAAAATTAGCCAAAATAAAAAATAATAATTTCTTGCCAAAGAACGGTACATTATTTTGCAAAACACCTACATCGAATTATGCATCATATGACTTGCGTTAGCCTTGAAGGCTTTGAAAGCATTTCGTTAAAAAAAGATTTTTAAGTGTTTTGCACCACTGAGAAAAAAAACTACCTGACATAACCTTAAATGCTCAATGAAAAATTGCCTTCCTATATAGGAGAATAATACCAAGTTCAATTGTTAAAAAATGTTTTGGTGTAAATATTAAAGTTTTTATTTTGGGACTAAACACACCAAAATATGTTTGCAGAATATCTGAGTTTTTATAAACACATATTATTACGTACCACATTACTACATATTGCAAAACTTTTTGTCCCAATCGCGAATTTAAATATTATGATTTGCACCTACTAGAAACTTGTAATATATAACTTTACCTCTCGTTTCATTGACTGTACTCTGTTTAGCATAACTGCGGTATATTTTTGACAGTTCGTTAGAGACTTCAAGTTGACATTTTGTAATGTCAGTTACAGCCTAAGACAAGATTTGCTGATTGGTCCTACAGATACATGGACATTCCATATTTAGTTAAGTAGCCTACCAAAACAATGTACTTAACACTGAATAAAACGCGTATAAACACATAAAAAGTTAAGCGTCCTCAGAACTGTCAAATAGACGAACCAAGGGTAACCATTGCCGTGAGAGAATGCGAAGTGATACCAACATGACCACTGTTATATGCCGTTCACGATAAAGTGAGCACTTGCATACAGTTTTCTTTCGGCCGTTTAAAGTCATCTTTACAATTCTTAGTATGAAAACTTCCATGTAACTACAAACCAGTGAAAATATTTCAATACTATAAAAAGTTAACGAATAACATAACATATATTTAATTAATTACAAGTCCTGCTGAGTGTACAGCCTATACCAAAATTGCTACGTCGAATTCCGGGGCTTTTCACAACAGAGTTGGCCAATTAAATATCGAAACTTCTACGATTTTTCAGTGGCCAATCAGACGCAAGGTCCGTGTCTTATATGCTCGTAACGACCGAATTCGTTACATAGAAGGTCTCGCTACTTCATCTCGCTTCTGTGTAGCTAGTTAGTCTGTGCTGTATACGAGGTGAAGGGGACGCCCGGGTGACGTCACACTCTAGCATGTAAGTGTTGCAAGACATTCAACTACAAGTATCTCTAAAAACAAAAACATTGCCTGACCTTATCAATATTAATTATTTTCAATAATGCATACTGAGATGGTGACATTTCGCGAATTCATTGACCTGCATGTTAGAATCAAATATTATGTATACTCAAGCCCCATCTATTCGTTCATTGTCTGTTGTTCCACTGAGTAGCGGCTATGGACAAATGGTAGGGACTTGAGTATGCATAGGATATTTGATTCTAACATGCAGGTCATTGAATTCGCGAAATTTCACCGTCTCTAATTATTGTGTTAGGTTAAAAACATTTATGATTAGTTACACCTGACTTAATGCTTCAATTAAAAATGTTAGGTCGAACGTTTAAGTTTCATGTTTGATAATTTTTAGACTTATTTCATTACACACGTACTGGACTTAAATAACGATTTGCTAAACAAGAAATTAGCTCATCTATCTTTACAGTTGCCAAAATGTCGCTGATATGAAAAATATGTTGTGTGAATCCGACCATTAATCTAACAACGTATACCGGTAATTAATTTCGACCTAGCACATGTATGTTAAAAAATGTTGCCAAGTTCAGTTTAAGAGTAGCATATATTCTTCAGTCGCCGACTTTTGTAAATACCTCCTACTGGATACTTATTTGACATTAGTTAAAGTCTTGCAAACATTGAATCACTAAATATTACCCTGGGCTGGAATTTGAAATAAGTGGTAACATAAAATCTAAAAAAAAAAAATCTAAAAAAAAAAATGGATGAAATTGAATTTTTAGATTATATGCTTAATGGTTTTTATAAGCATCTCATTGCTAATACACAAACTTTTCAAGGTAAATTATAAGTGTGTGGCGTTGCCTGTTTATCATTAGTGGATGTTAGTATAAGTAGATAATACGTTTATAGCTCTCTTGTTTAATTTTAGAACACCATTGTTTATGCAGAATTGTGTTTGTATTGTCAATGCAGTGCATCGTCCATTTCTGTTTAGCTGTTCATTTATCAATTTATAATCTCAAATGCTGCCTGAAAAACAAATTAATTTGTGTGTACTATTACTGATTACTTGATTTAACATGTACACTTTTTTTAAACTGTGGTGTATTGTAATTTGTTTTCGTGTAATTATCAGAGAATGATTTTTATAGTATTTAGGGAAATAAGTTGATCTCAACGTGCCCTGTATACAAAATTATATATTTTCATAGACTGAGTGAGCGTGTAAAAACTCATTAATTTGTGGGTAACATCTCAAACAAGTTCAGAATTTGTTACCAATGTCATAGTAATGCGTTTTACACGGCTTGATACATTTAAAACAACTGTATTTCACAAGAGCTGACATACCTTTGGTTTGGTGACGTCGGGCTGTCCAGCTGCATGCATAATTCAACAGAGAAAATAACAACAGTTACGACGTAAAATAAAGAACCCCTGGCTGTTTGAATGCAGGAAGTCGGTCATATTGTTTTGTGGGTGTGGTAGGCGTGGTCAGACTGGCCTCACGCCCATGACGTCATTCCTACTGGGCTGTCGTTTGCTGGACTGTTCTCGTGACGTCCCCGGGCTGTGGTGCGAGAAGACACGACCAGGGTGCGTTCACAAACCTCAATCCACAGAGCAAAGAACGGGTAAGGAAGGGTTCGGAACGAGCATACAGCAAATGACATTCATGGTTTACAACCACATATTTTCCTGGTAACCGTCGTAGGGAGGAGGAGGAAGGGGCGACCACACAGACGCAGTTACAAATTATGTGTTGACAGTCAAACAACAACATGGGATTCTTTTTCGGCGGTGATTCAGTCATAGTGGTTTTCAACATGATCTTTCTGACCACACGCATGTTGTACAAAAGTCTACAGGGTTTGTACAGGTCTGAAAAATGAGGAAAATCTGGAAAAGTCAGGGACTTTCTAAATGGTCAAGGAAAATCAGGATAAGTCAGTGTGTTCGGGTGAGTACAGGACAGCGGATTCTAACCTATAGCTCGGCATCAGTCGCTTGTATGAAGTACAGAGAAGGAAAAATAGATTTGTTACTATAGCGAGACTTCTGTGCTACATTACGAACAAGACAGTTGAACTTAATAATATATAATAATAATTTATTTCCATATACCGATTACAGCACTTTACATAAATACTTTTTTCATAATGGAAGACATCACACTCACATAAGCAAAGCTTGTGTGTGAGTGCTACTAGACAAATTATTTTCTATAGCTGCGGTTAATTATGTAATAAATTTGTCATCTGGTATATATTAATTTGAGAACAAAAATTGAATGCTGCATGAAATACAAAAAAAAGTTTTTGATGGATACAGATTGTATTTAACAATTTGAAATATAAAGAATGTGAAAATAATTAACTAAAGTAAAACTACTACTTAAAGATTAAATACAACTCATCATCAGTTAAGTGTATTTAGGTTGCAATCAGTTCAGCGAATTAAGAAAAAAAATTGCTTGACTAATTGCAGCATAAATATAAGTTATATTATAACTGGCGACCCCTAATTTTCGCGAAAAGAATTTTGCCGCACTTTGTTTCAGTGACCTATGTGCACAACTGCAGCTCTCTGCTTCATAATCAGTGATTGGACGTCTTAGCTCCGACGTGTCTTGGGGTTTTACTGGCAAATCACAGACTTGTGAAGCTGTAGTAACGTTATTGTGATTGGCAAAGTCAAATGAGAGACATTACTTCATAAAAACACGCTGCCAATAACCATGATGTGGATCTGCAGCTGCGCAGGTAAGTCACGGAAACAAAGTGGGGCGAAATTCTTTTCGCGAATATCAGCGGTCGCCAGTAATAATAAGTTCAACTGCCGTGTAGAGTAATGTAAATATAATTTACGCTATAATAGCAAATTTCAAAATTTTCTTCTCAGAAGTTCAAAAAATTTAAAATTTATAAAACCCATCAACGCGATGCCGCATTTGAGATACGGAAACAAGCAGGTTATTAGGGCTACACTGGCTCGTGCGTTAACAACCGTATCGCCTTTATCCGCAGGGCGTGAAAACGGTGTGGTGTCTTTAGGCGGTTAACTTTTCCCTATAGGACATAAAGCGGTGACCCTACTTCTTATTTACGGAAAGTGAGTAGAAATCCTGAGTGTACTTCTCTATAGTTTTGTTTTACCATTTCCTTTAGGTATCTTTTGCGTGGCAGTAGTCACAAAATGGCGTTTACAGCCATTTTGAGATTCACCCAAAACTGTGTTTCTAAGCATGCTATCTAGCAAAAAAACGGCAGATCCAGACTTCCAAAAAGCAAAATATTTTCACTCAGATGGCCACATTAAACAGAATAGCGTGATTATAAATTTACTTGATCGATTTTCTGCAATAACTGCCGTTTTAGAATATTTCTTGTAAATGTGGCAATGTTGATGAATTTCGAAGATCATAATAGTGTTATATGTTCCTCTTACATTGGACTTGTAATCATTCTTGAAAGTTAGCCTATAATTCCCTTGCCACGATCCTGCACGACAAATTAATTAAAGATTCCATTGCTATTTATGTCAAGCAGTTTACCAATAATATATCCTAAACTTTGTCGAGGAGAAAATTCTGATAATACAATTTGTATAAATGTTATGGCTCAAAATCTGAAAATACAATAAAATTGTCTAACACTCCCCCTTAAGAGGGCGTGGTACATAATTCAACGTTAAAAGCATTAGTCTATAACTGTAGGTTTCTTGAAGCCACTTGGCGAAAATTAAACAATAGCAATCCTAGACAATAGGTTTAGAAAACGTTTTAAACAAAATTATTTCCAGTGTTACGAACTTCTGAGGCACAATCTCTGACGCCGGAACCTCTTTCATTTAACTGCGGCGCAAGAGATTACGCGTAACGAAATAATTCTGGATGAAAATTTACTCATAAAGTTGGTAAATACCATTACGTAGGATTGTCATTGAGTATTTTATCCATATTGGTTCCGAAAAAAGCGTAGAAATCAGTAAATGTTTTTAGCGTTCATTTATCTACCACGCACTCTTAAGGGCTTGTTCCCGAGTTTTTTTTCAGACTGGTGCCAATAACTCAAATACTTTTTAAACCAAAAAATTTGAAAAAATTTGAGTCAATGTGCAATCACACGATGCACAATACTGTGGACGCGTTTTTTTTAATAATGTACCATTCGCCAGCAAAAAAAATTATTTCCTTCATTTTTACTTATTTTCATGACGAAAAACGTGGTACTTTAGGTAATTAAATCTAAAAAAAAACCGTTCAGTATAATTCTACAAAAAATTCAGCTACAAATTATAACATATAAGTGTCAAAACTGTGCGGCGAAATTTTGATATGAGTATTAGGTAGCAATAAAAAAAATGTTTTCGAAATCACTGCAAAACTCCGTAACAAGGCCTTAAGTCCACGCTCTTTAGTTCGTACTGTTTCTTCGATAATTATTTTTTAGCTTAAACGAGAGCAGATACAAAAATCTGTCTGGCCGTTTTTTAATAGTTTTTGCCATGATAGCTAATTTTCCCAAAGCAAGTAATTATACGGTTTCAACTGAAACGTCAATTAACCATACTTACTTAATTAGCTAAAACCATAGCATTTACGCCCTTGAAAAATCAGCCAACATGAAGAAGACATATATTTGATATTAACTTTCGTAAAAAAATATATTTATAAAATAAATAAATTAATATCGCTAAAAATTAGAAACTAGAGAGCATAGCATAAAGCTGTTGCGGGCTGGTTGAAGTGGGAGATTAGCCGCAGCGGCTCTAGGATTGTTGCCAGGTAGGGCACAAGTTGCAGAGAACTGTATATAGTTGTGTGTGTGTTAGTTGACGCTACAGACACTGACATGCTGGTATGTAGGTGCCGCTTATTACTGACTGATCACAACACAATAAGTAGCCAGTGGATATTTCATGGTATACGGCAACGCGTTCACACGAGTATACAGTTCTCGGCAACTTGTGCCCTCCCTGCCAACAACCTACGAGCCGCCACTGGAGATTAGACGGCGAAGTTGCGCAGTCAGCTGGTAAGCCTGTACAGGTAGGGGATGGTAGAGGAAGGGGCAGGAGGGGGTATGTCTGCAAGAGGCAGTACCTCACAAGACTCCGTCGTCCATCATGAGCGCTGGTCGGCGACATAAAGGCCAGGACAGCCGCCTATCAGAAATGTATCAAGCGTTTCCCGTCTTCCGCTGCCGAGTCCCGCCAAGACGTGGCCGGAATCTAGCCCCGGCTGATGCAGCACCGCGGCACGAAGGGAGATTTCGAGCAAAAAAACAGAAATGACTAATGTGCAGCTGAGGGTAGGAACGGAGATCGGAATGCGAATAAGATTTCGTACGCGGGTCGAGTTATCTGCCCCACGTAGCGCGCGCGTCAGCCACAGAAGTAATGCCTTGGGCTGAAGGATCTCTTGTTCCCACGGGATAAAGACTTCTTGAAAATAAACCTCTTTAACTTAAGCTTATGAAGGTTTGACTCTTCCTGACTCGTTTTCTCTTCAGAAAATGTTCTATATATAATAACAAACGAAAGGTCCACTTAAAACAAATAAACGGCATTTACTACCAACTCATCAATTTCACCAACATTTAGGTGAATAAATAAAATCTGACTCGAATAACACCGTTACGATTTATATATGGAACTCACATCGCACCCGCCATTTCTACCGAGCTGACATCACAGAAACGTCGGTGCTGATTGGCGGACATCTTTTGTTCTTCATGTCGTATGATCGAACTCGGATCCTCCCGAACGTGTTACCGTTGTGCCACTTAGCTCGGTTACATCAGTAAGCGGGAACGTCACCTCATTGGGCGGTTCCCGCTGTCGACGTGCCTCGACCGTACAATATTCAGGGAAATCCTTCTATGGTCGGTGCCGTGGATCTTCTTGATCACAATTGTTGAAATGAACAGCGCAGACTCGGGTGTTTTGTGCAGACGGCGAGGAGTTGCGACTACAACTGAGATCACACACACACACACACTCGCGGGCCCGCGGGAGGCACACGAGCTATAGGAAGGGAATTAGCAAGTCCCGCATCGAGAAATTGCCCTGCAATCGGAATTTGAATTATGATCCTCTTTCCCCTCCTTTCTACCCATTGCCCGGTACCCTACTTTTAAAACTTATTTCCATGTCGTTACAGGGGGTTTCCCCCTTCCTCCCACAACTCCACCCCCTGTAATTATGACGTAGTGGCCTCTCATGCTCGCGGGGAGAGACGTGGACACGCGCGCCCTCTTGCGGCTTGTATGCGAGTTAACTCCTCCCCCCTGCCCTCTCCTAGTACCTCGACGGTGCCTTGTCACGACGGCCGGGCCCCGTTATTTACGTACGCCCCGGACTGGCGGGCGATAGAGTCGTCCTTAACTCCAATAGAGGCATTCGTCATCGCGCCCGATGCCCCGCCGAAATTGTTTCCCGAAATTGCCCGGTTCTTTGAATGATTTGTGGACGGTCTCATTGCGTCGAGGGCCATGCATCATGCTGCGGGAACAGGGTGGTTGCTTGGATTACGTTGTGTACGAAGGAGGGAGGGGGGTTTCCCTCCATCTTCATCACTGAGTGCTCTAGCCAACAGGTGCCAGACTCTCTTCCCAAATCTTGAATACGATAGCCGGATGATCCGATAGTTCTTGCTACAGTAGTGACTCTCTTAACGCACTATGTCGGACTACAGTATGTCGAAACGCTCTTCATAGGAATGCACTACATTGTAATACATTATGGCGGTATTATCTATGTAGGAATGCACTAATGCACTACCTTGGTCTTGCAATCGGGAGGACCCGGGTTCGATCACCTGCCCCAGCCATCCTAATTTCGGTTTCTCATTGTTTCTCTAAATCGCTCCAGGCGAATGCTGGGGTGGTGCCTTAATTAACAAAGGCCATGGCCGACTCGTCTCACAGCTGCTGTCATTGTACCAAGTTGAGTCACCGTCTATAATTACCTCGCTGTCGACTTACTCACTACTTTGGAATGCAGTATGTTATAATGCTATATATCGGGATGCACTACATCGCAATGCACTATGTCAGAAATGCGGAAAGTCTGCATTCCGCGTATCGTCACCGCCGCATAACCAATATCGTCGGTGTTAAAAATTGTTCTTAATTGAAGTAAACTTATATTCAACAAATTACATTAAATGTTAATTTACTGAATTTGACATTTGTAACTTTGGAATGTAGTATTTCGATGTCACAATTACTTCAGTTCGAGAAATAGTTTGTTAGGGCTACCCATTAAACGTCAGATACATAACTTTGACGGTACATTACACAAAAAATAAACAATAACATTTTAAGTGTTATTTTGACAATTTTTATCCTTTTAAGATATTTACTTATTGGTCACAATTCCACGACAACATAAAATAATGAGCTCAAACGTTCTCAACGTCTATAAACAATTGCGTCTGGACTTACATAACACCTATCTGAGGCTGGGGTGAGGCATAATGAATCAAATAAATGCAGACCTATGAGTGTGTTAGCAAGCAGCCAGTCAGTAGCTGTTCTCTGCTAGAGTACACACATATGTTTTGAGGCTAGCCTACAAGTCAGTGAACTCATAAATTTTTTCAGTCCTTATGTACACAAAAATATCCTTTAAATATACATTTTTCAATTATGTACAACATTTTCAGAGTAATTTTAAAGGTTTCATTAAGTACAGAAAGGACGAATTCGCGAGTTAAAAGACCCGCATGCTAGAATCCATTGTCCTATGCATGGAGATGGTGAAATTTCGTGAATTCAATGACCTGTATGTTAGAATCCATTATACCATGCATACTCAAGTCCCGACCATTTGTCCACTAGCTGCTACTCAGTGGAACAGCAGACAATGAACGAATAGACAGGGCTGGAGTATGCATGGGATATTTCATTCTTACATGCAGGTCATCGGATTCGCGAAATTTCACCATCTCTATCTAGCTATGCATAATCAAATCCTTCGTTCATTGTATTGTATACTTTTCCAGTGAGTAGCGTCTAATGGACATATTGTTGTGGCTTGAGTAAACACATGGTAGTGCATTCTAATATGCTGGTCACTGAACTAGCAAAATATTCCTTTCCATACTCATTACATTTTTTTCCCGGTGTGTTATATCAATTTTTTTTTCGATGTGTAACAAAAACAGCTAAACTTCGATTTTGAGATGCCATTATGCACATACATAGGCCGAAAATGTATTCAAGTCTACATTTCCCTCAGTTAAATGTGAAATGTTACCGGGCCCAATGTGTCAGGAATATTATATTTTCAATGCAGGTTGTATAAACCACAGGCGCTAGAGCAGGGATGTTTGTAATAACCCAGGCTGCTGTCATGTTCGTGTAACCTCGCAACACTACTGTACACGCCCACCCGCGTCATTTCCGCCGTCTCTTCCTCAAGTGATTATCCTTTATGTAAGACATTCCTTCTCCTGTCAGTGATGTCACAATTGACTCAGCGTTGGCTTAAGGCAGCTGCCTTACCGGAGGTATTTTGTGCTTTCGAGGCCTAGAAGTGCATAGATATAAGGGCGACACAGTTCGCGCATCAAACATTCTCTAGGCGGAAGTCAGTGATTCGCGTGCAGTTTTCTCTATCTTCTATAAGTAGAGCCACTATTTTGTTGAAGAAATGATATCGTACCATTTGGTTTCATTGGCTTATGTGCAACTATGCAGCTCTGCTTCGTGGTCAGTGATTAGATGTTTTAAGGGCGGGGTCTACCGCAATTTTCATCACCACGTTTTTATTTTTCATTTGTACTAGATATTTTTTTTTTCTTATTTTAGACATAAAATTTGGCTCTTTGAATTTTTTTTATTTCTCATAGTTTTCTTGTAATAGCTTGTTAAAATCAAAATTTGCATGTTTCCGTTTTAAGGACTACACTAAAACCAACTGACATACCAAACTGAAAATATTCACAGTGTATAAAGACGTCGCAGGTAAAAATGTCACGTCCATAAAATCATAGACTAAACATTTTTTGCATTTAAATAAAAATGCTAAAACTTAAAATAATAATCAGAAAAATTCAATATTTTTTTTTAAAAATTAAAAAAAAAAAAAAAATATTTTGTTGTCAAACACAGCTGGATTTGTAGCCTACAACTTTATTATTCACTGTGATTTTTTTCAGTTTGGTAAGTAAGTTGGTATTAGTGTCGTCCTTCAAAACGGAAACATGCAAATTTTGGGTATAGCGAACCATTACGCAAAAATTATGCGAAATTAAAAAAATTATTAAAGATGAAAATTTCGTCACATTTTGTGTCTAAAACAATAAAAAAATAACCGGTACAAATTATAAAAATTAAAATATGGTGATGAAAATTGCGGTAGACCGCACCCTTAGGGAAAGTGTTGTACAGTTTTATGGTATTTTTAGTTTCTGAACCATAACATATTCAAATTGTACTATCACGATTTTCTCGTCGACAATACATAGGATATAACCTTGGTAAACTGCTAGACATAAATAGTAATGGAATCTTTAGTTGATTTGACGTGCATAGAGAAGATGATTTATGGCGGGAAAACTTGACTCTTTGCTGGGTTTCAACGTACGTTCAGCTTACCAGAAGATTACTGGCTTTACCTTGTATGTGGAGCTGTTACCTTATTCGACTAAGCCTATAAGAGTCCCGATACAGTGATATTTCATATCTGTTATTGGTCTGCAGAAAATACGTCTTGTCAGGTGTATATCACAACTACAACGTTTTCAAGAGTATGCTGGCACGAAAAATTTTCGCGATATACCATCTTCTCTAGCCACGCAAAATCATAGCAAGAAAATTATGTGTTAGCAATCAAGAATTCTTTTGCAATGATTCTGCATGAAAAATTAACGAAATATTCAATTATTATTAATGTCGAGCAGTTTACCTAGAATATATCCTACGCTTTGGCGAAGAGAAAATTTTGATAATATAATTTAAATTATTGTTATGGCTCAAAAACTGAAAATATAAAAAACAGTTTAACACTCCCCCTTAAGGCGCCTGCCTGTGCAAGGGTATGTTTGTGGTCGAGGCGACAATCGATGAGGTGCTACGAGCGACGTCGGCCGGCACATGTATTGTGATATCGCCTCTACGACCAGAGTAGTAAACGCGCGCACAATGTTCCCGCCATAATGTTTTTACTGTGTGACTTTAAGCAGTGACCATATCATTTTATTGAACGCGCCACTGTAGCAAAGTCCAGTGTACTTGTACACCTCAATTTCCAACAAATCCGTTACACATATATTGAGAAACAACCGCGTAAAAAAGTCGATTTTATAGGCGGATCGGGATAAAGTGAACACTCAAAGAAGCCCGGCTAAGTTCTGTTTTCAGCTGATTCGTATCTTTTCGCGAATAACGTCTAACGACGAGACGTGTCTCCTTGGACACGTCACTTGTTGTTTGAGCGTGTAAGATAAATTGTGCAGTCGGTATGAACCTATTGGCGTACAGTTTAATACAATAAAGTATATTTATTACACACGATACACTGAAAAAAAGAATGTAGTTGCAGGTACCATACTTGTGTTAAAATAGGGACAACAAAACAGTTTGGTTGTTGGTACTACTCTGGATAGTTCCTTCAACATGTTTTGTAGAAGAAACAAAGAGCGTTGTTGCTTTTGCAAACCAGATGGTAACTTCTACAGAACAGATTGTTGAAGGATTTGTCCAGAAGAGTATCAACAACCAAACTGTTTTGTTGTCCCTATTTTATCACAAGTACGGTACCTGCAATTATACTCTTTTTTCAGTGTACAGTTATGTCGATTTTGGTTTATTTTGTTTAAGTACTGATGTATTTAAATATGAAAACACACGGAACTATATCGCGTAGTTGCGCTGCAAACCATGCCAGCAGTAAGGAACCTATTGTTAATGTTGAATAATATTTAGTGACGGTTAGTGATATTTTTCAAATGTGAAATTTTTAGTGTTTACCTTAACCCGAGGACTTATAGTCAAATTTGAGGTCTTTAACATAATGCTTCCAACGTGCGCGATGTCTTGAAAGTCACATCAGAAGTAGTCTGAAGTGTGTTTTCTTTTCGTAGATAAGCATTGTGGACGTAAGTTTATTGGTCTCTGAGAAAACCAATAACCATGAAGCAGAGCTGCCGATGTGAACGTGAGGAACTGAAGCAAAATTGTGCAAACACTTTTCCGCGACAAACTCATGGATCAATCAATGCGACATGCAGTCGTAACCCTATCATTTTATGACTTAATATTTGAAATAAAAGAGTGTCTGTACTCGCCTGAATGTACTATAGAGAGATGTGGGGTTCATTACGTATTTGAGCGCTGTGATCGCGGCGTGTATTGTCGGCAGAGGAGTCACGTCGAGCCATGCACACGGGCGTGTGTATACTGTATAAGTCATATACACAGGCGAGGCACGCGTCTCACGTATACACGCTACCTCTCACTAACTGATGCCTGTCTTCAAGGTAATGAGACAGACGCGCGAACCAGGATCGCCTTGGCGGGAGGCGAGTGTGTTAGCCACTGCGCCTACAGTGGCCCATACGTTTCTAGAACAGTTATTTACGGACGTATGCGTATATAGGCATAGTCATCTTTAGTAGAAGGCCGAGGCCTTAGATCTGGCAACCCTGGCAGGAAGGGTCATTTTAACACTTCTTTTAGCTCTCCAGAGGCAATGGCTGTACCTGATTCGTTATTCTGCCGCGGCGAATCAGGGTAAGCCACTGTCTTTGGCGAGACAAACAAGTGTTAAAATTACCCTTCCTGACATGGTTGCCAGATCTAAGGCCGCGGCATTCTACTAAAGATGACTATGATTAGAGATACTGGAAAATCGCGAAAATATTTATCATAGTCTCCAATAAACTGTAGTATCTCAATAGTGACACGTGTGGACAGTTATCTGTCAAGTTACACACGTTCTGTGTTAAAACTATACAGTTCTAAATGCGTCTGTTGAAGAGGGACACAGTGCTTCGTATAAACGATGACCAATATAGGTACAAAACCTGCAATGTTATACATAGCATGTTGGAGCCTAGCACACAATCAACTTTTCCCGCGATTAACCAGTGTCTCTAACTATGATATAGGTCGTTCGGGATCAAGTGAGCAGTAAAAAATTAACCTTCGAAAAATATCACTAGCCATTACTACATATAATTAGGGACCCCCGTTTTTCGCGAAAAGAATTTTGCCACACTTCGTTTCAGTGTCTTACGTGCACATCTGCAATTCAGGTTCGTGGTTATTGGCAGCGTGTCTATGTGAGGTGACGTCTCTTATTTGACTACACTAATTAGAATAACGTTCCTGCGACACCACACGTCTGTGATTTGCCGGAAGAAACCCAAAGCTCCTGAGAGTTAAAATATCCAATCACTGACTACGAAGCAGAACTGCAGATGTGCACGTAAGGCACCGAAACAAAGTGAGGCAAAATTCTTTTCGCGTAAAACAGGGGTCCCTACATATAATTCAACAATCACCATAGTTTCCTTACTGCTGGTGTGGTTGGCAGCGATTTGCCGAAAATAATTCCGTGTATTTTCGTACTTAAATACAACAATATTAAAATAAAATCGAAATCGACATACCTGAATTTTACATAGTTAAGCAAGTTTTATTTATCAGACTAACTATAACGGTTGCTACCAACTGCACAATTTATCTTACAAGCGCAAACATCAAGTGACTAACTATGCTGTATCCAGTCCAAGGTTGCAGCAGAAATAAACACTGTCACATATGAGCTCTCGATCATTAGTTGGCTGGTTAGTTAACAGTGTCGTTGCGACAGGAAATAGGTCATACGCTAAATTGCTGTGTTTTAGTTCAGGATACGTGATTTAATCGTTCAGTTGCGTTTTTTTAAATCATATGTAATATAACTCTGTGCACACGAAATACTACATATGCATGGAACGGATAAACTACGACTTATGCGACGACAACAACGTCCGTCGTGATTCCATTTCCTCCACAGCGAGGCGCGATTCCGTTTCTCCACTTGTCGCCAGTCGACAGCTCGCGAGACACGTGGAGGTGGTGCGGCGGTTTGTTGCGCAGCCAATGTCGTTCAAGCGCGGGAACAGGCGGAGTGACACGAGCTGCAATCTTGAAATGGGTAGAGTATAGAGACGTCAGACATTTCTTTTCGTTAATATTACGCTTGGAAAGATGCTAATTGGCTGAAAATTTAAATTTTACAGGGTTATTTTTAGTGCTCACTTTATTCCGAACTGTCTATACACACAAAAATATATTTTCGGGAAAACATTTTGCTAGAAACCCCTCAGATCACTGCTGCCGTAACCCCTCGTTCTTCACCCTCAGAGTGTAGGGGTGGGTAGGAGGAGGAAGCTAGCACCCCTGGCGGCAATGAAGGTATCGAGGCAACTGGTCGTGAGGGGCGAGGCTAATGATCAGATCACGGTCTGAAGAGTGTTCAGGGGCGAGTGTGTGTGTGTGGCTAGTATCGCGGTCTGCCATCGTGTGGCGGCTGATGGTACCAGCGCAATCTCTGGCCAACTCTACAACCACGAGGGTGCTGCTACCCGCTGATATACATCGAGGCTTGGTGCGCTATTAGCGTCCTGACAAGGTCCGTGCAATATCGTCGCAACTACCGTCCTTCTTGCGTTCACCGTTGTCCTCGCCGTCTTTAGTACGATGTGGTAACCCTGTCGAGAAGCTATTCTAATAATTTAACTAAGATTACTTCTACTAGTTACTACTAGTACTACAATGTTAAAAGTTTGGCACAGGAAAATTTTCTGCCGCTGGTATCGGTAAGGGGTTAAAATGACCAATCACGGAGCATTCCTGAATTTTAAGTTACCAGCTGCTGCGATACCTTCATTGCCGCCAGGGGCGCTGGCTTCCTCCGGCGCAGTGGCTATAGAACTCGCCTCCCACCAAGGCGATCCGGATTCGAGTCCTGACCCATATTCTTGCGTGTGATAATTGTGCTTAACGATTCCGTTCGTCGGTGGATTTTCTCGGGGATCTCTGGTTTCCCCCACCTCTTCATTCCGACACTGCTCCTTACTCACCTCACCAGCACTGACCAAGATCTCTTCACATCACGAGTTAGTGACATTCTCTTCAGTTCCAGCGGTAAGGTAACAGCCTGTCTGGACGTATTTCGTGCGTCCGAGACTAAGGAGTGTGGAACCACTGAGGGTCATACACACACGCGGATTATTTTTGCTGTATTCCAAGTTATAAATATTTTCTTTCGTAGAAATTTAAAATGTCAATTTTTTACACATTTTAAATTTTCAGAAACTGTGTTTAAAAGTTTGTGGATCTGATGTGTGAACTGTGCTGTAGCTTGGCACGGGAAGTCTTTTTTTTCTTGTATAACTATTAAAAATGTTCCAATACGTTTATCTACGAAAAAAGGCACGCATCAAACTGTGTCCCAATGATTTTGAAACTGCCATCCGCTTTGTAAAAATGTGATTTACAAGCTCCTCAAAAGTGCTAAAAAAATGACTTTCACGCTGCTGTAGCTGAGCAAATATCAACCGTAATCGCAAAACGAAATCATAGATTCCTTCATTTGACTTTACCACATACTTTCCACAAATAAAATTACAGGGTCATCGCTTGAAGTCATATTGGAAAACAGTTACTACGTAAACACTGCGCGCTAGTTTAGTTCTCTGCGCCTAGAGGCGATGAGGTGTTTGACGGACGTGTTGTATTCGACATATAGCCTTCCCCGTTTCTGTGCCTCAAACGTATAAAAAAACCGACCACTAACTCTCAAAGAACACCGTTTACTGTACAGTCAGGCCGCAGAATGTATAGGACTACAGAAGTGAAATAGCTGTTAGGACGGCAAACTCAGTCACATAAGCCAGCAAAATGGCTTCCCTGGCCAGCAACATGACGGATAAGCCTACAGCAAATCAGCGTAAGGTGACTGCCTTGCTAGCCGGCAGCCAGGCCAATAGGAAACCTGTCGTAACATGCAGGATCCAAACATACACGGGGCTGGTATCAACAACCTCGGGCAGCCAATAAGCGGCGAAGTTCGCTCGTATCAAATGAGCCGCCACATCATTTCACTTCTGTATTACTATTTAGTCTGTGGCCAGGTGCAGTGCTGCACAGGCTGGCACACTATTTCTACCTTAACCGGGCTTGTCATAAGGGTTATCTTCGTAGATTTACGTCCTTCCTTTTTCTTCCTCACAGAAGTAGTCTGTCTTATTACTTAGTGCTTCACCTTCACACCGGTAGCATCTCCGACCTCCGTTCGTCGCCTCTCGTCTTGCAAGCATCGATAACAGACAAGACCCCTTGCGTCCTTACGCCCGTTACTACCGTACCAGGTCGAGACCATCAACCTCGCTATGAAGTTAGTGAAGATGTCTAGGTCAATATTTAACATCTAAGTCTTTAGCTTGAAGAAGGGTGACATGTATGTAGCAGCACCAGAAAGAAGGGTAGAGGGAAACGGGAGTCCCCCGAGAAAACCCGCCGACCGACGGCATCGTACGGCACATGCTAAATTCCGCGGACCAACCACGCCGGGAATCGAACCCGGTTCGCCTTAATGGAAGGCGAGTGTTCTAACGACTGCGCCAACCACGACCATACCTCGCAGTGATCACGGGGACACCAGCTGCAGTCTAGTCGCCGTTATCTTAGCATTTGAGAAAAGTTTGCTTCTGCATTGCGTCTGGTGTGAGGAAGAAGAAAACTTCGCGAACTCAATGACCCTTAAGCTAACTAGGTGAGTACGTTGTCGGCGGTGGCTAAGGACACGGAAATGTCGCTAATTCACTTGAGAGGACGTTGGATACCAAATCCCTCTACACTTTAATAACTTTCGCGACTGGGTCAACGGTAATGAAACTCTTCCTTGAGGACTTTAAACCAATAGCAGACATGAGTGAAAACACACACAGACTGCTGCACTACCTTGTCACATATACAACTGTCCACTCACTGTAGCAACATACAGTATACAAGTATCTGAGTGTATACAGTACTGTGCAGTCCAGCCGGCTGGTCGTTGAAGTCGAAAAATTTTCGTGTTTCTGAAGATGGCAAGGGACCCATATTTTTGTAGAAAAGAATTTTGCACCAGTTTATTTCACTGCCTCATGTGTACAGCTTCAGTGATTGGCTGTATTCAAACTGTTACGTGTCTTAACGTATTACTGCCAATGACAGTAATGACTGGATATATTTGCTTGGGCATACTCCATTGCGAAATAAATGACTGTCAAAAGAAAACTAAAAATAAGACAAGAAAACATAAATAAGCAGAGTATGCTTTAGTCATCAGGATACATACACAACATGAAATTCCAAAACTGGAATCTGGTCAGATAAAACAAGGAACAAAACAGAAAATAATAATAAAAAAACCGTAAGTTGACATACGACAAAACGATTTGACGAAACAAAAACACAAACAGAAATACAGCAAACGACACAACGATGAGAATAAACAAAACACAAAGATGTCGGACACAAACAGAAAAAACAACAAACGACACAAACAATGAGACGAAACAAAACACAGTAGTTTTCCAAACAGTCGGTATTAACGAGACGTTTCGGGAACTGGAATCTGTTCCCGTCATCAGGTAGACACACAAGGTTCAGGAACACGAGTGCGACTGATCAGTTCTTTCAAAGATCATAATGACAGTAATCTTATTCTGATTGGTTCAGTCAAATGAGAAACGTCTTTCTACAAAGACACGTAGCCAATACCAACTAAGCAAAACGTAAGACACTGAACCAAGTTGGTGCAGACATTTTCTCAGAGTTGCCTGGTGATCGTTCTTGGAGCGGGAGACCTAGGCCAGTGTTGCACGCGGGTGGATGGGTCCCTCTCGCAGTGCTGGTAGCAGGACAAGTACCTGCCGCCCGCGCCGACACACGTATTTCACGCCGTGTTTGCAGCTTATTAATAATTCGCGTGCCTCGGCCACGTACCTTCCCCTCTCCCCTCCACGCTCCAAACTGCCTGCAGACAAGGATCTACCATCCTCCTCACGCACAGCTGCTGCAGATCTCAGGACGATACTGAAGACGTCCCGCGCGATGCAGCCTCCAGATAGTGCAGTGTTCCCCGACCTGTGCCGCTACTATTCCCTAGTCGTGCCAAGCACAGTTGCTGGGTTGACGAGAAGGGAAGGTGTATGGGGTGGGTAATCGACACTAACTACATAGAGCCACGATTTTATGGCGAAAAGATTTTTGCATCATTTGGTTCCAGTGTCATGCGCATATCTGCAGCTCTGCTACATCGTCTGTGATTGGATGATTTTACCCTCACTTGCCTTGGAATATTACAGACACATGGAGTCGCAATTATCTTGATCTGATTGGTGCAGTCAAATGAGAGACGTGTCTGAACGAAGACACGCTGCCAATAACCATGAGGCACGGCTGCCGATGTGTACCAGAGACACTGAAACACAGTGGGGCAAAAATATTTTCGCGACAAAATCGTGGCTCTATGTATAAGTAGTTCGGAATAAGGTGAGAACAAAATAATTAACCTTCGAAAATAAAAATCGCCGACAGTTACTGCACACAATTCAACATCGATAATAGTTACCTGACAACTTTCATGGTCGGCAGCGATTTGCTTAATGTAGTTCCATGTATTTCCCTACTTAAATACAACAATACAGAAATAAAATCTACTGAAATAGACGTATTTGCATTTTATATAATTCTTTCACGCGTAGGCATCAAGTGCGGTGTCCAGGGAGGACAAACATTTCCCGGCGTTAAACGTTACGCGCGGAAAGATACGGATTGGCTGAAAATAGAAATTTAGCAGCGCTTTTGTGAAAGTTCACTTTATTCCGAACAGCCTATAAGGGCTATGGTGGTCTAGTGGCTAGGCCTGTGGCGAAGCGTGACCTCGTTTCAAGGGAAGCTGTATTGGAACTGATAGGAACCCCTGCTTTTCGCGAAAAAATATTTGCCACACATTGTTTCGGTGTCTGACGTGCGCACCTGCAGTTCTGCTTCGTGGTCAGTGATTGGGTGTTTTAACTCCCACGCGCTTTAGTATTCTACCGGCAAACCACAGACATGTGTTGCTGCAGGAACGTTATCGTAATTGGCTCAGTCAAATAAGATACGGCTCTTCACACAGACACGCTGCCAATAACCATGAAGCAGAACTGTAGACGTGCACGTAGGGCACTGAAACAAACTGGGGCAAAATTATTTTCGCGAAAAATAGGGGTCCCTAGGAACCGGCAACATGCTCTGCTTGAAACAATCAGCCAATAAGAGTATTCTCCTGGAGGTCGTGTGATTGGAATATTCTTCCCTCGTCCCTTGCACAGAATAGTTAGGAATACAGAAGTGAAGTAGCTGGTAGGGCGGCAAACTATCACACGCGCCAGAAAATGGCTTCGCTGGCCAGCAACATGGCGGAAACGCCTCCAGCCAATTAGTGTAAGGTGGCTGCCATGCTAGTCGCAGCCAGGCCAATAGGAAACCTGCCGAACATGCAGGAACCAAACACACACGGGGCTGGTATCAACAACCTCGGGTAGCCAATAAGCGGCGAAGTTCGCCCGTATCAAATGAGCAGCCACTTCATTTCACGTCTGTATTACTATCTAGTCTGTGCCTCTTGCAAGCTGCTTGCTTAAGAGTATACTTACCTTTAGCTTACCAGTCTAATAGTTCCACAAACAACACACAGTTGCGTACAGTCATAGCTCGGACCTCTGGTTTTTGGCGGAAAAAATTTTTGCATCAACGTGTTTCAATTGGCGTGTTCGATTTGGCTGTCTCAGGGCCCTTATCACATTTCATGCCCTAAAAAAAAAGCACCGTAGAAGTGACGTCACACGTGGTGCTGCTCGAATTCATTGAACACGTTACAAATAATTGTCAAAAGATTCAAGATACTAAGGCTTGGCTTGAAGACAGGATTGAGAGTGAAGGCCTCCAATAATCATGGGAAATATAATGCATGAAGAAAGATACCACAAGATATGGAACGAGTTCGCCAACAAGGTCGGCAAAAGGCTCGAAGAATTTGATAAGTGGTATACCTTGCATAATGAAGACAAAAAAAATTTTCCGATAACCCACAAGGAAACTCTCAGGTAAAGGCTCTAGAGTTAACGAAGACGTGTTCCGAATGGTGTACGAATGGTGAGGAGGGCAGGTTTTATGAGAAAACAGGCATAAAGCCTAGTTAATTGAAATTGACGGAAGAAGGAAGAGGCAAGGCGAAGAGAGAAGTAAAAATATACCGTATGCTGCGTTACTTTTGCAAGTAAGTGTGCAGCGAGGGGCGGATGGAGGGAGCGCTGCCTTCCCGCCATAACACCTGTTCGAATGCATAGCAAGGACTCATATGTACCCTTGAATGTCTCCTTCAGCCAAAGGCACGAAGCACTTACCCTTCTCGAGCACTAAAATCGAATTCACAAAAATGCAGCCTGCTTAGTGAAGGGAATAGACTTGGGGCTCAAGGGCAAGTGATCGAACATGGCCAATGAATTATGTGCACATTTGCAAGTATACTTTATGATCATTGGCTCAGTGTATTTCTGCACAGCCGTCGCTCATTTGATAGCGCCAATGAGAACAGTTTTACTGCGACATTACACGTCCGTGATTGCCGTGTAGTACCCCATAACGCTGAGCGTTGAAACAACCAGTCACTAGGGACCATGGTTTCTCGCGAAAATAATTTTGCCCCACTTCGTTTCAGTGCCTTACGTGCACATCTGCAGTTCTCCGTCATGGTTATTGGCAGCGTGTCTATGTGAAGAGCCGTATATCATTTGTCTGAACCATTTACAATAAAGTCTGTGCAACACCTCACGGCTGTGATTTGCCGGTAGCATCCCAAGGCTCGAGAGAGTTAAGATATCCAATCACAGACCACGAAGCAGAACTTCAGATGTTCACGTAAGGCACTGAAACAAGGTGGGGCAAAATTCTTTTCGCGAAAAACCAGAGTCCCTACCAATCACTGAGTAAGATGCAGAACTGCAGGCGTGTGGCTACAGAAATATCCCTATCCATATTCTACGTACACTATATATATATATATAGGCTACATACATGCACATACATATTCATTCTCGCGCGCGCGCGCTCTGAAAGCCCGCGGTTAACGGACATTCGTTTAACGAACACTTGCCACATTGCAATAAGCCAAACTTTAATTTGATAACTTTGATATGTACAAAGGACGTGAAATTCTTTTTTGTGGACAAGTCTGAGCCGCTATTTTAAGACCACGGGTTCCAAATTATGCTGTTTCTTTTCGAGTGTTTTTTTTTTAATCATGAAAGAGAGCAAATATTGCAAAACCGTTACATAGAAATGTTGGAAATTGTTTGTAGCCTACCATGTTACCTAATTTTGTCAAATATATGTTTTTATAATTTTGGTTAGTTATTGACTTAAAGAAAATTTAGTAAAATAGGTAAGTAGCCAAAATTATAAAAAAAACGCATGTTTCGAAAAAGAATTATGCTACACAGTAAGAACAAGTTCCAACATTTCTGTGTAACGGTTTTGAGATACCTGCCCCTTTTCCGGATTTAAAAAAAGGAAGGGGGGAAAAAACAACTATTAAACTAGCAGTCTAGGTTTTTGGAGATGCAAGGCGGGTTGCATATGCGCTGGGCAATTAAATGCGGACATGTCTTGTCACCGGACAGCGGGGAAGGTGGTGTGTTAGGGGGAAGGGGGTGGAGGTGTTGGAGGGCGTGGTAATGATATGCACGGCACGCTTCGTTGTGCAAGCACGCAGCCCGGGATGTCTCTATACACGATCTGTTTGCCTGCGACCTCCCCCCTCCTCTTTATACGCTCCCAGAAGAGAGCACAGTTCGGCGCGGCCTGGCTGAAAGATGGTCCATGCAGCCTCCAGGACAACAGCCGTCCAACTCCAGCCAGCATCCAGGCGACTGGCTCCACGTTCCAGGCCTGGAAGTGCGGAAGATCTAAGGGTGATACAGAGCGCGTATCACTTCTCACCTTAGCATCTATACGCAAGTCATAAACGGGAAACCGGCGTACTGCCTAACTCACTTTTTGGCATCACGCCTTTAGGCATTGCGCCGTTTGGCTTCACGCCGTTAGGCATTACGCCAGAGCTGGTTCGTTTTAGGCACTACGTCGTCAGGCATTACGGCGTGCACTCCAAAGAACTGGCGGGAAGTCTTCTCCCTATATACGCGTCATTCAGAAGTGTTCCTTCAATTTACGAGGTTGTTTTTAATGTAACCGTGTATTGCACATATCCATCGACGTAGCCAGTATTTGTGGAAGAGGTGGGTTTAACCTGAGTATAGTAATGAACACAGACCACGCATTTAAAGAGGGGGGAGAAGTCGCCCCCTCCCCCGAGAAAAATGTTTTCAAAATGCAAAGTAGTGCTATTTTATAGCAGTTTTTCGCAACGAAACATTGAATATTATACTGGTCAGAATATTTTTAATCTTTCATTATGACTTTCTTTATATTTTTGTGGCTTATTGGGCGGGGGGGAGGGGGTTAGAACTCCAAAAACAACTTACTCCCCGGTTATGCCACAGTACACTTCTATCCCTTTTTTAAGATACTGCAACAAAGATTGCATACGCCATTCAATTGCAGTTAAGAAAGTAATAAGAATTATCTTACTGCAATTAGATATGTAACAACGTATACAGCAAACAAAGATTTATTACGTCTTAAATTCCTTCAATATGTAATCTATTCTGCATTTGGTTAGAACTCACATTAATTTGCTCAAAAAAAAAAGATTATGACACAAAATACAAAAATTCAAGATGACGACGGTCTCTCCCTCTTAATACTTTGGAGTCGCGGGTGGACTAGAGCATCCACCTCCCGCTAAGACGATCTGGGTTCGATACCCGGAGAGATCGGTATCCGGGTTATTGCATGTGAGAATCGTATGCCAGATGATGGCACTGGTCAGGGGGTTTTCTCGGGGATCTCACGTTTTCCACGCCCCTCTCATTCCGGCACTGCTCCATTGTAGTGTATCATTTCACGTCAACCTCTAGAGCAAGCAGATGCTTACGACTACCCAGTCATAAATATAAAGTTTGGCTCTCGTATCAGTCATCCATGTCGCTTCTCTATTTTTATTTATCCAGCGGACTAAAATTCATCAGGTGAGGGAATCTCTCAACTCATTTTTATTTTAATTTTTGCGGCTAATGAAAACAATAAAGGCTTATATATTTAGCCAATGCCCAAGTACAAAAATAATTCGGGGTTTTTATGTTACGGCAGGCTAGACTTTATTGTTGTGTACATAGCTGATCATGTTCTGCAGACCGCATTTTATAACTGGGCAGACCGGACAGTTGCCCAGGACGGCTCCTAGGAGAATTGGGGGGGGGGGGGAATCGCTACGTATAACAAGATAAATGCATTTTCTTACTTAGTATAAAAACATTCATTAAATACAAAATTACAAACTTTGTATTTCGATAAGTTTCATGAATGCACGTTTCTCTCTCTCTCTCTCTCACACACACACCCTCTCTCTCTCTCTCTCTGCTCACTACAAATATCAGTATATTAAAGAGAAAAGAGAGAGAGAAATTATATCATTCACACGCCAACCTGAAACATGAACCTAACGAACATAGCAGAACATTAAACACACACGTACCCTGTCCCTCGAGAACCGTACTCGTACGAAGTTAATTTTTAAAATTGAAAATACTGTTCTGCAGTATTCCACGGGCTATGCTTTCATAACTTGTTTTATTTCTAAAGCAAACTGTGTGACGATAGTTACAGAATATTTAGGAATACAGAAGTGAAACAGCCGTCCGGACGGCGAACTCAGTCACACACACCAGCAAAATGTCTTCCCTGGCCGGCAACATGGCGGAGACGCCTACCGCCAATCAGCGTAAGGTGGCTGCCCTGCTAGCCAGGCCAATAGGAAACATGCCGGAGCCAAACATATACTGGGCTGGTATCAACAACCTCGGGCAGCCAATAAGGGGTAAGGTTCGTCAATATTGAGCTGCTGCGTCATTCCACGTCTGTAGTACTTATGTGATCTTTGAACTATTCTTGGGATGTCTTATTCCATATAGTCATATGACTAAATTCCTTTCAGGAATTATCTGTATGATTATTATGTCTGTTGACTACATCTTACTGGTTTATCTTTTTTTTTTTAAGGGTTTTTCTGGAACACGGCAACATTCGCCCACAAGGGCGTATGTCCAAAAAAACGTTGATGTTCATATAACTATTTAGTCTGTGATACACTTTCATTGTTACGTTAGTGTTGGTGATATCTTAGCATAACTTTAAAACATAGAGCTGTTGACCGTGTGGACGTCAGCCTAGGTTCCTCGCACTACGGCGCGTGAAAGTCTTGGCGTCTGCGTGGAGATCTCCAGTTATCAATCAGCCTGCGTCGTCTCCTTGATATGCGGGTGTTGTCGTATCTCGTCTATCCCGTGTGTCGTCCATCCAGCGGGGTTCTTCGTGTTCATCTATCTAACTCTCCTTTCACTATCCTCCATTACTTCGGCTGCTCTTTCGTAACACGCGCTGTGTCCCAACGATCTCTAGGGACAGGAAAGATATATGTCTTCGTATGTTTCATGCAGTGGGGCAGAATATCGTACTGTACTATTGTGGACATACGCCATTGCAATATTATGTCTTCTCAGAAATCTTAGTACAATACTAAGGAAAAACAAACTAATAAATGAGAAAACAAGCCTAGTTTGGTCACAGACTAGACAGTAATACAGACGTGAAGTGACGTTGTGGCTCGTCTGATACGGGCGAACTTTGCAGCTTATTGGCTGCCCGGAGCTGTTTACAACAGCCCCGTGTATGTTTGGCTCCTGCATGTAACATGTTTCCTATTGGCTTGGCTGCCGTCTAGCAGGGTAGCCACCTTACGCTGATTGGCGGTAGGCGTCTCCGCCATCTTGCTGGCCAGGGAAGCCATTTTGTTGGCGTGTGCGACTGAGTTCGCCGTCCTACCAGCTGTTTCACTTCTGTATTCCTAAATATTCTGTGGTTTGGCATTGTATCGTCTAGTATATAGTCTGTGACGTCGTCGTTGTTATCATGCCTTGTGTCTAGAATTGTCTTTGTCTCAGTATTATCTGTGCTGTATTAATTGTGGTGTCCTAAGTTTGGCAGATTATTTGGTTTGTCTTCGACTATTATTTTTCGATATTTATTTTACTTTTCTATATTTGTTGTTGACTTAATTCTAATGGGATCTTCAACGTTCTATTGTTTTGGTTTATGCATTTGTTGACTACAGCCAAACTACGCTTGTTTTCTAACATGTTTTCGTTTTTGTTTTCTCTTAGTCTCGTATTAAGAGCAGTCCTCGACTGGCGCATGGACGGCGTTGCAGCGTGTCACGCGTAATCTTTTTTACGTGAAACCGCTGAAGTTATTCATATTATGTTAACCTACGAAAAGAACACACACTTGAAACCATGCTTCTATGTTTTCAAAAATGCAGCACGCTTGTTAGAAACATGATATTCGGGGCATCTCAAAATGGCTAAAATCGGGTTTTTTAGACTGTTATAACTCCGAAAATATTACCTGAATTCGTAAAGTGCAAAAGGAGAGGCATGCGTTGGTCTTTACTTCAAACTATTCAAAAATAAAATATTGGGGCCACCGCTTAAAGTCCCATAGTAAAAAGACTACAAGGAAAACCTTGCACGTCAGTTTGGCGCCCTGCGAATAGAGGCGATATGCTTCTCGTCAAGTGTAGGGCACTGGCTCTTATCGCTACGCTGTCCCCACGTGTCAAAGGTGGAAATTCAACACCGCGAAGGACTCCTCTTAATATTTTTTGGGACGACATAATATTACAATGGCGTATGTCCATTATGGAACGGTACGACAGGATAGTTTCATGGGTTCAATGACCCACAGAATGAACTCCACAGACCTGTATACAGTCGTATCTTTGACAGTTGTTGATTGGCATTTGTACCAATATCACACTTGATCAGGAAGCGAGGAATTCCATAATTGTTTCCTTTTTAATATTGTTATTCGCTCAAAATACTAGTCTACGTTTTTTGTGGACTGTAATCCAATAATTAGCGCCATGAGACTGTCGCGAAAAAATTTTTTGTAACATTTTGTTTCAGTGACTTGCGTACACATCTGCAGTTCAACTTTATGATTATTGGTAGATTGTATTTGTGCAGAGGCGTAACTCATTTAACTGCGCCAATGAAAATAAGGTTACTGCGACACAACACGTCTGTGATTTGTGAATATAATCCCAAAACTCTAAGAGTTTAAACCATCTAATCTTTGGCTATAAGGAAGAGTTGCACACTGGAATAAAACTATTGTAGGAAGTCTTCCCTACCAAATTATTTTGTAGGAAACACTTAATAATTATATCGTGACCGCAATATTTAAGTGTGGGGACAACAATTTTTTTTTGTGGTGAGACCATAAAACCAATTTGAAAGGTGAATACCCACAAAATAGTTTGACAAAATGGTTTATTCTCCTTGTAAATATGCAAATACGGCATTGAAACCGAAATGGTGCAAATATCTTTTCGTAAAAATCATGTGTCGTTACTAATGCTAAGGGACAGTTCATTGACTTGCAGATTAGACATCGTTATTTTACTGTGTACACCCAAGAATCGACTGCTTCTCCAATGAGATGTCAGTTTCGCCCAATGACTGAGAACACTTGGCTATGAATAGGGCCCGGTGGTTTTCGCGAAAAGATTTTTGCCCCACTTTGTATCAGTGCACACCTGCAGCTCAACTTCATGATTATTGACAGAGTGTTTTTGTTCAGAGTCATTATTCATTTGACTGTGTCAATCAGTACACGGATAACTGCGACACATCATCACGTCTGTGATATGTGGGTTTAACCTCCACACGCTGGGTGTTACGGCGTCCAATCACTGACCACATAGCAGAGATGCAGGTGCGCACGTAATACACTGGAACAAAGTGCTGCAAAAATATTTTCATGGAAACTACCGTGCTCAAGCCATGAATTACTTTTTTTTTTTTTTGCGAAATATTCATTGGCAAACAGTTCTGTAGCGTGTGGCTCACAACTCGTGATCCAATCGCATGCATCCGATATATGTACAGATGTTTTAAGTGTAGATTGTTCTAAAAACACTTCACGGATTTTCCCGGTCCGTACTGACAAAGAATATTTAGCCTTACAGAAGTGAAATAGCCGTTAGGACGGCAAACGCAGTCACACACGCCAGCAAAATGGCTTCCCTGGCCAGAAAGATGGCGGAAACACCTACCGCCAATCAGCGTAAGGCGACTGCCTTGCTAGCCGGCAGCCAGGCCAATAAGAAGACTATAGTAACATGCAGGAGCCAAACATACACGGGGCTGGTATCATCAACCTCGGGCAGCCAATAAGCGGTGATGTTCGCCCGTATCAAATGAGCCGCCACGTCATTTCACGTCTGTATTACTGTTCAGTCTGTGCTATTGATGGGCCTTAACGACAGCAACGGAGTTTGGCAGCGGAGAGTGGTTCAGCCCAGGAGAAGTCATCGCCACCCGAGTGGGACTCATAGGATCTTCGCGCTCGTAATGATCGGTGTTTTAGAAGCCCGCTGACGTGCCCGGAGGCAGGCATGGTTGCTGGAATCTCCGGCGAGATACGCGGCGAAGACGTGTTTCCTACACCCCCCTCCCCTCCCCTAGAAAGAAAGCCGACCAAGGGGAGGTACCAGAGGACCATGCGTCTTGTCGGCAATTAACAAAGCCGCCGTCCAGAAGAGTTCCTTTTCCTCCGCCTCGCCGCCGCCAGCTTCCAGGAGGCTTGATTTACGCGGCTCGGCGGCGAGTGGCTAGATAGCGGCCGCGCAGAAATGCCGGTCGATCACGACCCTTCGTTACGAACTCCCCCCCCCCTCTCCCACCGCCTCATTACACAGGCTTACCTTCACCCATAGAGCCAGAGATTACTACAGCAATGAGTTTGTCGCGAGAAGATTATTGCACCGTTATGTTTCAGTGCATCACGTGCACATCGACACCTCTGCTTCGTGGTTATTGGCAACTTGTATTTGCGAAGTGACGTCTCTCATTTAAGAGCGCGGTCTACCGCAATTTTCATCACCATTTTTTTATTTTCTATTTATACCAGATATTTTTTTCTTATTTTAGACACAAAATGTGACTAAATTTGGCTCTTATATGACTTTTTTTTTCTCTCATAGTTTTCGCGTAATGGCTAGTTTAATTCATATTTTGCATGTTTCCGTTTTAAGGACTGCACTAACACTAACTGATATAACAAACTAAAAAAAAATCACAGAGGATAAAGACATTGCAGGCTACAATGACATGCTCATAAAAATAGAGAATAAAAATTATTTGTATTTTTAAAAAATGCTGAAACTGGAAAAAAATTTCAAAATATTCAACAATTTTTTAAAAAAATGCAAATAATTTTTATTCTTTATTTTTATGAGCCTTCAATGTCTTTATCCGCTATGATTTTTTTTTAGTTTGGTATATCAGTTGGTTTTAGTGTAGTCCTTTAAACGGAAACATGCAAAATATGACTTTAACAAGCCATTACGCGAAAACTATGAAAGAAAAAAAATCCGGTACAAATAAAAAAATTAAAGAGTTTGTGATGAAAATTGCGGTATACCGCACCCTTGTGCCAATCAGAATATGGTTACTAGGTAGGTCCCAAGGCTCATGAGCGTTAAAATATCCAATCACTGACCACGAAGCAGAACTGCAGATGTGCACGTAAGGCACGGAAACAAAGAGAGGCAAAATTCTTTTCGCGAAAAATAGTGGTCTCTACTCACAGGATACAGTGATACTACTCACTAGAGCAGCAGCCAAGGAAACAAGTAGCTGACGATAGAGACAACACAAGGGAGAAGAGTCAGGCCGACAGTCGTTGAACTCACGAAATGTACTGGTCTCTAGTTACTGTGGCAGCATACGGCTGTGATTTGCCAGTACAATATCAAGACAATTGAGTGTTGAAATATACCCTCACAGACCACAAAATACCCACCCCACTTATACAGATCCTGAGCCAAATTTTCCACTTTGCTTTACATGTCTCAACTAAAAGATAATGAAACATTTTGGTAATTTTTCGTTTAGTGATTTTGTGACAAAATTACGTAATTGAAGCAGTTGAATACGAAGCGTGCGCATTGAAAATAATACCAATTTCCTCAAAGAATGAATCCTGTTAATTTTGTTAAGTTTTTCAATAGCTCTTTACCAATCTTGGCAGTCACCAATTTTTTTTTTTTTTTTTTTTTTTTTTTTTTTTTTTTTTTTTTTTTTTTTTTTTTTATGTTTCTCAGTTTATCTGTCCTTTCAAAATAAAACTTTTTCCACGTAAAAAGTATCAAGTAATTTCATTGTAGTAGAGAGTTTTGAAAACATTATTACCGCATAGGTGACAATTTATTTAAAGGTATTGTTTTAGATATTAAGAATATGCTTTGCTTTCGTGTTCATCCTGTTTGCGTGATAATTATATTTCAGTTATAAACAAGAGCTGATATCAATAATATGTTTGATAACTATTTTTAAAATTGTTTCCACTATGTTATCTAATTTTTTCACGACCGTAAAAACTGGTATTAGCATGTAATTAAGCTATTTTTGTTAACTGACTTACCGCATAATTTCTTGTCTTGAAAATTTCACTTTAATGGCAAAAAACAATTTTCAACAAACTGCGAACAGGTTCGTGACATCTCTTCTCGTTTAAGCTTGCAAGATAAATATCGCGAAAACAGCAGGGCCTATGAGTAGGGTAGCATGACGTTAATAATATTAAACAAAACATTTATAACGTTATCAAGTTTCCAATGTAAATACTACAAAATAAATGACATTTATAGTAGGTACTTTATAACACGTTATTATTTACTCTTTTTTCTTGTCTGTTTGTTTGTCTGCTCAGTAATAATGACTTAGCGACTTGAAACTTAAACGTAATTCAGAAATTGACGGTAATGCATTTTCGTGTCTGTCATTTTGTCTGTTCAGTAAAAATTTTGCACTCAATTTTAAACTAACTCATTCATGAGCTAGACACTTGAAACATTGACCGCATATCAGAACTGGATGACAGTACAATTTAAGAAAAAAATAATTGAAAAAAAAAAAATAAATCGCTTTTGACATACTACGTTTTTAAAACATATGATTTAAAGTTTAACACATACATGAATAAAAATTACAGAATAATACTAAATAAATATTAATATACCCGTATTTAAAACCGACAAAAGAGTATGAAATAATTTCTCATATGAAAATACTCGCAAGATAAAAAACGTGGGGTGCATGCTACATATAGATAACAGATATATGAATCGTTCACCTAAGTTAGTATAGGCTGACTTATGTAACTTATCTGTATTTTGACAGTTCTCTTCTGAGAAATGTGTCAGACAGTTCCATTGTTTGTAGCCTTAAACCTACCTGGCTTCCTGGAAAAGTACGGTCTCCGCAAACCTGTGTCACAGACTAGATAGTAATACAGACGTGAAATGACGCGGCGGCTCC
>PNEQ01049654.1:60263-86405 GCA_003012365.1 Medauroidea extradentata
CCCGTGTATGTTTGGCTCCTGCATGTTACAGTAGGTTTCCTATTGGCCTGGCTGCCGGCTAGCAGGGCCGCCGCCTTACACTGATTGGCGGTAGGTGTTTCCGCCATGTTGCTGGCCAGGGAAGCCATTTTGCTGGCGTGTGTGACTGAGTTCGCTGTTCTACTAGCTATTTCACTTCTGTATTCCTAAATATTCTGTGCCTGTGTACAGACACACTTCTCAGAAATGAACTGTCAAAATACGGAACACTTACATGATACAGACTATAACAATATTATCGCACTGCAAATTATATGAACTGTTGTGTGAGCTTTCTCAACGATGACTTCTCTTCAAAATCGTTACTTTTATAAACTGCATAAGACCTTTATTTTTCGTTTTAAATCGTAGAAATATTTTCTTAGCAGAAATTATTTTATAATTTTTATCCCGTTTTAAAAACTTGTTGCATTAATTATGTTAAATAATATTATTCATTTTAAAGATATATATTTTTAACTTCTCCATAGAGGATGTAATTTAACACCTTGTTTATCTCTTGAACTCTATGACAACAAGCTTGGTAGGAATATTGATCGTACAAATTCAGACAAGATTAGCACGCGGAACAGAGGAACGTGCCAAATAGGAATTGTTCCGGGTAAATCTGTGCATCTGGTACCACTACACAGATTAGTTCTAGAAGCCGCCACGGAGGCGCGCCGAGCGCAGCGCTTTCACTTGTCTGCAGGCGTGGGAACCGAAGTTGGTATAAGAAATGTCCGGCCTCGTGTGCGCCCGGCCTGTTTTATTGTCGTTTTGGCGGCCGGCGGCCAAGCCTGCGTGCGTTGAAAAAACCGACACAGCGACGGAAAAGAATAAGGGGGAAAAAAATAGGCGGAAAGATTGTAGTAGTCCACGGAATTTCTATTGGGATTTGGTAACAAATGCTTTCCTACGCGTTTCAAGAACCTGTTGTAGGTCGCCAGCTCGTTCTCAGCAGAAAATCGTGACATGTCACCAGCAGAGAATTTCAAAACACGCCAGTGGTGTTCACGTGACAAAATGCATAATCTTATATTTGTACGACACAGTCTTAGTTTTATAGACTTTACTTGTGACTGCATTTCCCACTTGTGAAAAATTTTTTTTAGTTCTAATAGTCTTCTCTACGGTCGTAGAAGAACAGGTCTGGACACTCGCCTGTCTAGCAATGGATTTTTTCTTGACCCCTTGTTGTTTGACTACAGTTAACCAAGTTACCGAGAGTGTTGTACGTCTTTGGCGCTGCAATCAGGGCAGTCGGGCTCAAACTCCGCCCACTTCCCTCCCACTTTTTTCCAGTGTTTACATTATAAAGTAAATAAAAAATTGGTGGAGCCATGCTTTATGATTGTGAGCGAAGAAAGTATTTAATAAATTAATGAAAAAAACGTTTTGATATATTGTTTATATTTATAATATGAACAGTGGAAAAATGTGGGAGGGAAGTGGGCGGAGTTCGTGCCCGACTATCCTGATTGCAGCGCCAAAGACGCACAACACTCACGGTAACTTGGTGAACTGCAGCCAAACGACAACGGGGTCAAGTTTCCAGGCGAGTGTCCAGGCATGTTCTTCTACGGCCGTGGTCTTGCCATAGCGGCATGTCAGAGACAAGATTCGCAAGTTTCAAGAACATACAAATTTCAGTGCAAATTGTTATTTTCTGTTTTGTTACATATAAGTTCCCGTAACTTGCAAATTTTGACCTTGACACACCGCTATGGGAAAACTATGAGAGGTTAAAAAAATTTTGAAGTGAGAATTATAATCACAAATAACGTCTATAAAACCAACTTTACGTTATACAAATGTACAATTATTATTTTTTTGCCATGACAAAGTCCTTAAGGCGGATGCCTAGGGGAACGAATTTTGTGCTTTCGAGTCCTGGAAGTGCAGGAGCGATAAGGACGACACAGACCGCAGATCACGTATCCCTCTAGTCTCTAGGCGCAAGTCACTGATCTGGCAAAGCAGTCGTCTCACAGATAACTCGCCTATATGAGACGTTTATTGGTGACCTCATCATTTTATGACGTATTATTAAAGATAAATGTGTATTTCACATAACTATACTTTGTAAATGATTCTGAGCCAAGATTTCCGTATCTGAAAAGGACCTCCCAAAAAAATGTGATTTTATAAATTCGCGGCAGCTATGTTTTTGAATGGTTGGGGCTGATATCATCAACCGACCACAAAGGCTGCTCACCGGCTGCAGAAATCACAGTCGGTACAAGATGAGACGAGTCTCATTTGTAAAGTTATTTTACATATTCACAGAATTTATGTTGCTGTGTATTGCTGAACTTTGTCGCTCGAGCAGATCTTAAATGAAACATAATGTATTGTTAAAGACGGGAATAATTCGAGGGTTCAATGACACGTAGGCTAACCTCCAAGAATGTCTGTGTTCTCAAGCAGACTACGACTTCTCATTGGCGGCTCATTAACACAGTGATAAAGGCCTGTTTTGGTTAAATTTTTATTATTGGCTCAGAGACTTCCAGGAGATGTCAAACACAGCAAAGGTCAATCGCGAAATTGACATGTACATACAGTCTTCGGAATTCTATCTAGCATTTGCCAAAAAGAAAACGCGAATTTTGCAGATCTCTATTTATTGTAAACAAAAATTAATGTCAGTTCACTGCTGGAATTACCATTATACTATTGAAATTAATGTTTTCTAAGTTGGCACTGTTTGATTGGTACACTGACGAATCGGCACTTCATTGTACTTAAGGGACCAATAATGAACGGTGTACAGTACAGTGGGCGTGTTTTATGTGGTTTTGACCAAAACGACGAAGTATAGTGAGTAACACAGAGACCAATACTGGCATATCTGCAGTGTGTGTATAGGCAACTACCTTCTGTCATACCTTCATCTCAAGAAAACGTGTGCAGTCCATAAAGTGTTAAAAAAAAGTTTTGCAATAATATGTTGGCAAAACCTACCGTCCCTTACTCACAACGTCGCTGGTTTATCGTCGACTCAACTCGGGTTTCGTCGTCGAGTCCTTCCAACAACGAAGTGTGAACATCGGACTATCGCCTCGCACGAGAACACACTTGATAACATCACAGCTTGTGGGGCTCGCTGCCGGAACGCAGCCGCGATATTTCTCGAGAAGTATCGTATCGCGGGCGACGTATCGACAGGTGTGGTTGGTCAGGAGTTGTAGGAGGAGAAGGAGGGTGGAGGGTTCGCGTCGTGGCCGCCCCCGCCTCCTCAAACTCTGCGCACGCGCGCCCGCAAACACACGACTGGAAAAGCGCTCACTATCTTGCCGGATCTCGACTTTCTAATACTCCCCCAGCCTGGAAATTATTCCCGCAACTCTGCTCCATACATCACAACTGGCGAGCTGCCTGCCCTGACCCCCCTCCCACCCTCTTTTACCATCATCTCCACACGGGAGTGCAGAGGAAGCATCGATAACACTTCCAAACAGAGTCCATTCCATAATGACGTCAAATAACCCATGTAATGCCGTCTTGATACGACAGTCTCTGAGGCAGTGCCGAAGCTTGGTATGTTCCAAGAGGAGTGGTACTTGCAACTACTAAAGACATGCAAAATACGCGTTAATTTCTGACAGCTGATTAGACTCCAAGTGACTATAGGCTCGTTCGACGTCTCCCGCTGGCCGATATTGTGACTTGCCGCGGAGAATGCTTACACGGTAAAGAGACCAATCTCTGTAAAGACGTAACACACGTAAACGACAACACATAATAGTTCGTAAGCAATTAAATATCAGATTATGCTCTGTTTTGTTTCGGCAAGTGATAATGATAACGTGAATTTTGTATGTCTCTATAGTAATGACTATGATCTGTGTAGCTGCAGGTTCCAGCCAGTAGCATTCAAGAGTCGAGGAACTAAATCCCTAGTATCACGATCTCAGGAATAGGAAAAATATCTTATTGGTTGATTCCTACAGTCATGTCAGTGTTACGTACTGAATGTTTGTATACGAATTTAATATCTACAGCCCCGAATTTACGACGAATATATTTTCCCACCATTTGATTTCCAAAGCCTTATGTGTACATCTCCAGCTCTGCTTCGCGGATTTTTTTAAACTCTCACTTGCCTTGGGGTTCCCCTGGCAAATTACAGACTGTAGTTAGAGATGATGGTGTATCGCGAAAAAGTTTTGTGCCAGCATGCACTTGAAAACACTGTAGTTTCTTGCAGTATATATATGACTGGGTGATGTACGTCTGCCACAACTAGCTGTCTGCAGACCAATAACAGGCATCCAAAATTACAATATCGAGATTCTTATTAGCTTAGTCAAATATGGTAACAGATCCACGTACAAGCAGAAGCCAGTAATCTTCTGGTAAGCTGAACGTGCGTTGAAACTCAGCAAACAGTCAAGTTTTCCTGAAATAAACCGTCATATTTAACTATAGTGTAACAATAATAACATTATTCTGATTCTTGCAGTCAAACAAGGAACGTTTCTAAATAAAGAACGCAGTCAGTAAGCATGAAGCAGAGCTTCCAATGAGGTTGTAAGGTACAGAAACAGAATGGTACTGAAACTTCTCGTGACAAACTCATGACTCTGATATACCTCCTCTGAAAAGCGACTACCGCCTCGCCACACCTGTATCATCATTAAGGACTCACGAATTTCTCTAGCTAGAGTTTAATGCCATCGTATTCATCTAGCACTCTCTTTTCGTTATTGGTAGAGGGACGCGTGATTTTCGCGAAGAGCCACCACAGAAAAAACTGTTTTGTAGTGGCTACAAAATATTTTGTCAATTCAGTCCCTACTAAACATTTTTGTGGTAACACCAATTATTTTGCAGTGTTCAATAAGTTGTTTATTCGTGATAACAAAATAATAAACAATCCAACTAAAAGTTTTGTGGCCACTGCAGAATACTTGGTATTCACGACAAATTTATTTGGTGGGGTCTAAATTGACAAAATATTTTGTAGCCACTACAAAACTGTGCATCGTGACATGGTTGTACTTCAAAACAAGTCCGTTCATGTAGTACTCGACTACTGAATGACTACCGTTCTTACGAGTGTTGAGAGTCTAACTATGCGTAACTGAAGTGTGTTATAACAGTAACGTTATTGAGATTGACACAGTTAAATGACAAGTCAATTTTTTTCATACATTCGCGGCAAATAATTAGGAACTCTCTGATTTTCTCGAAAATATTTTTGCATCACTTTGTTTCTATTCCTTACGTGCACACATATAACTCTGCTTTGTGGTCAGTGATTGGCTGTTTATAAATAGCAACTTCTTGGGATTCTACCCGCCAATCACAGACGTGTGGTGTTGTAGTGACGCTGTTCTGATTGGCTCAGTTAAATGAGAGACTCCTCTACGTAAACACACGCTGCCAACAACCGCATGGCAGATCTGCAGATGTGCACGGAACGTGATGAATCAAAGTTGTGCAAAAATATTGTGCGAAAATCACGGTTTTCTACCAATAACCAAAGGAGAACCACATACGCCTTATGTGTGAATCACTTAAATCCAACATGCCAGGATATCTACTTGTGAAATACGATTGTTCCTGGTTACTGACCATCTTGTCTTTATAAGGTGTCAGTCAGAACAAGATTACATCGACAACGTAGCGTATAGGACTCACAGGTAGACAATTACCCAAGACGTAAAACAGTTATTACAACTCTGTGACTGGAGAAGACTTGATATTTTTTTTATTAATTAAGTTTCATGCAATATTTTAGCGAAAATTAACTTTCTTGCTTAAAGCTTAGAAAAAGAATAAATATTACTTACAAAAAACACTTGGCATGGTACGCAGAATTACCATGGTCGTATGTTTTATTTGTTTTATTCAATGCACCTTTTTGACCTTGTCTTCAAAATGCCTCGCAGTCCTGGTAGATTTGCACCAGAGAAAAAAAAAAAGATCTTTTCAGGACCTATTTTACGAAACCATCCAATCCTCAGCTTTAAGTAACTTGGGGAAAACCTGGAAAACCGTAAATAGGATACCTGTACCCGAATATTGAACCCGGTATCTTCTGATAGCGAAGCGAGTGTTTTCCACATATTCCGCCTCCTTCGGTAAAATTGCTTCGATATGAGCAAGACGAGAGTAATTGTATGTTAATATTTTTGTTAAAATATTCCCTGACTCGATGAATTCCAGCATAACTTAAGTACTTTAATTTTCAGTGACTAGACAATGACATATGTTGGGCTGACTGAAGTTGTGTGATTCGCAGGCATTTAGAATAACAGTGAGAGTATTCTGATTGGCTAAAACAAATGAGACAAATGTCTTCGCACACACACGAGGCCGGTAGTAAAAATAAAAAGCAGCATAAAGATACAGAGCTCTTCTTCTGGCAATGCTATGTGTGACATCTCAGCGTGGATGTAGACGTGGGATATTATGACAAGAGATTGTGCTGGGTTGCATATTAGCTAGGGGCCTAAATTCTCCACCGAGCAATGTGCTAAGTTGCTCGCTGGCCTGGTGTATTTCACCTGCTGCACGTGGCAACACTGTACTGTGGTGATGCAGACTCTCCTCAGATGACGGTCATCACATCGGGCTGCCTGTCAGGCGGGGGATCTCTCCACAGCGAGTATAGTACAGTGCGTATAAACTGCCAGCCACGCCCACGGCAGTGTAAACACGCGCCCTTGCCTCGCCGTCAATTTATATAAACACATGGCATTACACGTCGCGCCGCGTCGCTTCGGTTATTCAATCGGCGCCTTACATCCCGCCGTGTAATTTACCCGTTTCTTGAGGGATCTCCAGCCAGTCATCCCCACTCCCACCCCCACCCCCCTAATTCCTTCGTCGCCCTCCTCACTCGGCTGGGTGCTGTGATACACTGTAAACATGTTTGTATATTTATCACACTATCAGGCTGCATATGAGTGCTGGGTAAGTAGGTATTGTATAATTGTCTCCCGTGAACAGTGGCAATCTTCTATCATAACTAGAGCATGCAAAATTCGCGTTATTTTCTGACTGCTGACTAGACTCCAAGCGACTGTAGGCTCGTTCGACGTCTCCCGCTGGCCGATATTGTCGTGACTTGCCGTAGAGAATGCTTACACGGAACAGATGCCAATCTCTGTAAAGACGTAACACACGTAAATGACAACACATAAGAGTTCGTAGCCAAATGAATCGCATATTATGCTCTGTTATGTATAGGAAAGTGAAGTTTAGTCTGCTACCAAATAATAACGCGAATTTTGCATGTCTCTAATCATAACTATAGATAATAGTTTATTGCGGGAAAGCTTGACTGTTTATTGGGTTTAAACGTGCGTTCAGCTTACTAGAAGATTACTGAATTTCACCTTTACATGGAGCTGTTACCTTATTTGACTGAGCCAATAAGAATCCCGTTATTGTAATACGTGATACCTGTTGTTGATCTGCAGACAGCTACGTGGTGTCAGACGTATATGTAACCCAACCATACATGTTGCAAGAAACTACAAAGTTTCCAAAGGTATGTTGGCTCAAAAAATTTCGCGATATACCATCATCTCTAATGATGGTACTTATATCACAATAGTTTGTTGTGCAAACATACCCTTGTAAACACTGTAGTTTTTTGTGATATGTATGACTGAGAGATATAAGTCCGTCTGAACGTAGCTGTCTTCAGACCAATAATAGGCATTAAATATTACAAACATAGGGATTGTTATTGGCTCAGTCAAATAGGGTAACAGCTCTGCGTACAAGGTAAAGCCAGTAATCTTCTGGTAAGTTGAACGTGTGTTGAAACCCAGGAAACAGTAAAGTTTTCCCGCGATAAACCGTCATCTCTAGTCATGACTTTTTCGACCTCTTCGTGCTCGTAACAAATCTACACTTTCCCACCTCTCGACTAGTTTCAGATTCCTCAGCCCGTGCAATCAAGTTTATAACAGTCATTTCCTGCGCACAGTATTCTGGTACGTCCGGTCCACCTTTCTTGTGCTCTGGAGAGGTTGTGAAACAGTAGAAGTAGATTTGTATCATTTTGTCCACCTGCAGAAACAGAGTTTTAAATCTTACTAATTCTTAAATGTACTCGTCTAATCCTCTGATTGACACAGCTGGGCCCTTTACTGACAAATGGAAAAAAATTTTCCATGGAATTCTCGTTGGCTCCGCCAAACGGACACACAAACCTAAGGAATAGCTTTGGACATGTAAGCCAACACACTAAACAAAAACTTACTAAGACGTCAACTTTCCCCGCGGTATCTCACAGTCATATATACTACTTCTCGGTAGCTTTTGTGAAAATATTTTTGCATCACTTCATTTGAATGCCGTGCGTGCAGATTTGCAGATCTGCTTTGTGGTTATTGCAGCGTGTATTTGTGTAGCTACGTCACTAATTTGACTGAGCCAACCAGAAGCTGAGATTTGTTGACCATGAAGCAGAGCAACAAGTGTGCAAACAAGACATTGAAATAATTGTATTTCCGAGGAAACTGTTATTTTTACAATTATAGTGAGGTTGGTACCCGTGGGAAGGACACCACACCTATGATTGTCAGTGTTGAATAGGGTGCCCGTTTGCGTCTGCAGTTCTCTTAGTGTTGGCATGGACCCTACAATGACTAAGCAACGGAACGTGAGTGCCGCGAGAAAGCCTACCGGCCAGCGGTAACATCCGCCACGTTTTCTAAGAGCGAAATATCTTGATATACTCCGCCGACGATCTTTGCTGATTACGAAAGTTATTGGGGCTGTAGCGGCCGAATGTTCAGACCATCCGGGTTCAATTGCCGCCGAGGTCGGTCCCCTGATTTTCACATATGGGAATCGTGCCGGACGATGCCGCTGGTCGGTAGGTTTCCTCGGGAATCTCCCGTTTCCCCCGCCCTTTCATTCCGGTACTGATCCATACTCACATCATGTCACCCCTCAACAGCGCTAAAAACCTCGATGTTAAGTGCTGACCAAAATCTCTCACTCACTCACAAAAGTTATTATTATTCTCGAGTCGGAAACATACAAAATCGCAGTTTTCATATATATATATATATATCAGATAAATAAATAGAAGGTAAGGTATGCAATTAACAATCGTGTATTCATATTACACGTAGAGGCCAAGAATGCGCAGTACCTAGAGCACCTGCCTCCCACCAAGGCGATCTGGGTTAGATACCAAACGGGGTCGGTCCCTGGGTTTTATCATGTTGGAAACGTGCCGGACAATGCCGCTAGTTGGCGGGTATTCTCGGGGATCTATTGTTTCCCAAACCTCTTCGTTCCAGCGCTGCTCCATGCTCACATCATTCCACTAATCACCAGCGATAAAGTCCTACACGTCTTCATGTTAAACGTGCTCAATGATTGACAATGATCACTGCACTCGCTGAGGATTGCTGGAGATAATCATATATATAATGTATTGGACGTAGAGATCAGTGAAGCGATTTGATCCTGTCCACCCTCACATCTTGAATCATTCGTAATGAAACGGCATGCTTTCAAATTGTCTCTTGACTTGCTTACTTCTGAAGGTAGCCTGTTCAGGGACACAGACTAAATAGTAATACAGACATGAAATGACCTGGCGACTCATTTGCTACGGGCGAACTTCACCGCTTATTGGCTGCCCGAGGCTGTTGATACCAGCCCCGTGTCTGTTTGGTTTCTGCATGTTACGGCAGATTTCCAATTGGCCTGGCTACCGGTTAGCAAGGTAGCCGCTTTACGCTGATTGACTGTAGGCTTATCCACCATGTTGCTGGCCAGGGAAGCCATTTTACTGAGTTAGCTTTCCTATCGGTTATTTACTTCTGTATTCCTGAATATTCTGTGTCAGGAACTTCCACAATAACCAGCTTCGGTCACGACCTGTTTGTGGGTGGTCAGCTTCTGGCATCCTTCCTCTGAGTTTAGCGATTTCATTCTTCCGTATCTCCAGTATGGCCTTCTCTGGTGAGATGGCAAGCCCTTCAGATATCAGGAAGCTATTCCGGGATCTCTGGCTTTGCCGAGGAGGATTATGTCCATGCAGTGCCTCCCCGAAGATTGCAACCCACTTAAAAGTCATGAAGGAACTGGGCGTTTCCCTTGGCAATGGCGAGAATGCCGGCTAAATTTTTCACACCGAAGACATTTTGGTCATTCAGGTCCCCGACTAGGTGAACATATTTTGTGCGTTCAAGACCTAGAAGAGCGGAAGCTATAAGGACGACACAGCACACGCATCGCAACTCACCCTAGCCTCTAGGTGCAAGTCACTGAACTGCCGTGAGGCCGCGGTGGCCGAGTGGATGCCGACCCCCCATAGCTCAGTTGGTTGAGCGACCGACTTAGATACGAGGGGTTCTGGGTTCGATTCCCAGGCCTGGCTGGGTTTAAAATTTGTGTTTGTCCGTTTGGGTCGTTTCAATCGTAAAAGTCAACAGAAATGTCACAACTGGGGATTTGTCTTATAATAAAGCTGTAAAGGGAGAATGTATGGTTCGTTGGTGATGTTGCAACCTCGCCAAGGAGCCTAACACTTACAAAAAAGAGTGGTCAGATCATTCGTTCCCACCAAGGCGATCCAGGTTCGATTCCCGGCGGGGTCGACCCCCGATATTTCACGTGTGGTAATCGTGCCGGACGATGCCGTTGGTCGGCGGGTTTTCTCGAGGATCTCTCGTTTTCCCCGTCCTTTCATTCCGTTGCTGCTCCATACTCACCTCATGTCACCCTTCATCAGCTCTTTAGTCCTCGATGATAATCACTGACCATAAATCTCTCACTCACTCACTCACTAACTGTCGTCTAATCTTCTCGCCAACAACTAGCCTCTATGAGACCTACAGTGGTGACCCTACCATTTTACGACGTAATATTGAAGCTAAAGGTGTATTGTGCCCGCACATGTCTTTCATAATATTCTGTGCCAGTATTTACATAATGACCGCAGAAACCGCATGTTTCATAATTTTCGACCGCTAGAATTAGGCTTTAATTAATAGTGGTGAACTTTAAATATGTACACACACATGTAACAATCTTCGAGTGGTATTCCTAAGCAGACATCATTTATATGTGATGAGTAGAGACACTGGTATGTCGCGGGAAATGTTGATTGTTTGCTAGGCTCCAACATGCTATGTATAACACTGAAGGTACTGCACCTATATTGGTTATCGTTCGTATGTAGCACTGTGTCCCTCTTCAACAAACCCAATTAGAACTGTACTGTTTTAACACAGAACGTGTGTGATTTGCCAGAAAACTGTTCACACGGGTCACTATTGAGATACTACAGTTTATTGGAGACTATGATAAATATATTCGCGATTTTCCAGTGCCTCTAGTGATGACCAGTTTTCTGATAATCTGGTAACGGCTGGATCTCTGCTCAGAGCTCGGTGGCCTGGGTACGGCCACACTTAACAGTACCAGAGTTGACCGTCATCTCATTGAATTACAAAAGTAGATGAATGTAAGAAAAATTACAATGAAAATAAAAACCAGTGCCCAAAGTTGTACTTTGATGCTGCTCGTATTTCGTGACCGGAGAGTTATGTATCGATCAAGTGGTTGTTGGTTGTGGGAGTATGTGGGATGGGAAGGGGTAGTGGAGAAGTTCTGCCTGAGGCTGATATCATCTCCGCGTCTAATATTCTTGGTCCAGTCCAAGCGGGGAGCACCTCATTCCCAAGGGTCGAAGGTCAAGTTACCCAGCATGACGTCATTACAATGCGCCTCATGTGTGCCCATCAAGTCGTTACCTTCCGCCTGACGGTAATGTTCCTCCGTCCATTGCTTGCAATCACTACGCTCCTGGTCGCGATGTTCTGCTGTTTACACAGCCTCCGCGGGGGGAGAGGGATGTGCTCTTCTGGGATATACTCGTCGATGCTTGAAGCGTCGATACAGGAAGTACAGTCGAATGCAGCACCAGGTTCTTGTAATGAGAACTAACCCGTACAGGCACGCTTGGAAACGTATGACGTCGAGCGAACGATTGGAATACTCTATCGTCAATAAAATCTGAACAACTCATCTAAATTCGATGAAGATTTTATTGCCAAGTAGATATCTTATCAGTGGACGTTTATTTATGTAGCACTATACACTAATATGCTTTACTTTCGAGTAAAAAATTTAAAACGGTTTTTTTTTTAGAAATATAAGGGCTTGTAACCAGAAAATCTACAAAAGTGGAAAACTGTCGTTCATATAATTTTTGATATGAGAGTATCTAGGCCTTTATAATAACAGAATTTCAAAAATACCTGCGTTTTCGTTTGAAAATAACTTTAACATTCATAAACCTCTCGCGCAGACATTTTCATATAGTAAAATTATTTTCAAGTCAAACCGAGAATAGTTGTGAAATTCGGTTACTATAGAAGCATAGATTTTATCCTAAAAAAATTATAAAAACGACAGTTTTCCAATTTTGTAGATTTTGTAGTTTCAAGAAACTATATTTCGGAAAAAACTGTTTTTAATTTTTTCTCGATAAAAAATCATACTACGGTATAATGCTATACAAATAAATGTCCGCTGATAAAATATCTACTAGGCAAAAAATCTCATCGGACTTTGATGAGCAGGCCAGATTTTATTGACGATAGAGTATTCCAGACGTCCGCTCGGCTTCGTACCTTTCCATACCCCTTAAGGCGGCCACCTATTCACGCTTCAAATGCATTGTAGTGCGCTGGTAAACATGTTTCATCTACGAAAATATTCTATGTGTGTCCATTGTGCCAACGTGCGTAAAGAAAACAAACTTCAGACAAGGTCGGAACTTCATTGTTAACATGCTATGCTAATTAAAAACAGTGTTTCTAAGCCCTCCAACATGGCTACAAACGGCCTTTTCAAACTTCCGTACTTCAAAATGTACTAACCGGATGTATGTGAAACTCAGATTGCGACCTGCACTGAACTTAGTTGCAGACTTTCCACCAATAATATTATATGGTCACCGCTTAATGTCCCATAGTAAAAACCGTTCGGCGGGAAGCTTGCATTTAGTTCAGCGCTTGGCTCGTTGAGGCGACGCGGCATTTGATGTGAATTTCAAGGTCGACCTTACTGCTCCCTCGTTTCTGATTCTCGAACACGCAGGTAGGCGACGACCTTAAGTAGCAAATTAATTTAGCAGTTAGACTGTTGCAACCGTAAAATATTTTCGTGAGCACTGTGCTTATACCGAGGGTACCTTTTTTTAGAAACCCCTGATTTTCACGAAAAATATTTTTCGCTAACTTGTTTCAGTTCCTTACGTACACATTCAGTTCTGCTTCGTGGATTTTGGCACCGTGCCGTTGTGCAGAGACGTCTATATTTGACTACACCAATCAGAACTAGGTTCCTGCAACACCACAGTCTGTGATTTGCGGCGGGTAGAACCTCGGGGCTCTGAGAGTTACAAACATCCAATCGTTTACCACAGAGTAGAGCTGCGGGTATGCACGTAATGCGTTGGAACCACGGTCGTAGAAGAACAGGTCTGGACACTCGCCTATCTAACAATGTATTTTGCTTGACCCCCTTGTTGTTTGACTGTAGTTCGTCAAGTTACCGAGAATATAGTACTTTTTGGCGCTGTTTTCCGGGCGGTCGGACTCAAACTCCGTCCATTTTTTTCCATTGTTAAATTTATAAAGTAAATAAAGATTCATTGAGCCTTTTCTTAAATTTGTGAGCGAAGAAAGTATTTCATAAATTGATAAAAAATACGTTTTGATAAATTGTTTATCTTAGCGGAAATGAAGTTTAGTCCTACCGGCCTAACATCAGCGCCAATAAAACACAATATTCTCGGTAACTTGGTGAACTACAGCCAAACAACAAGGGGGTCAAATATCCAGCCGAGTGTCCAGACCTGTTCTTCTACGGCCGTGGTTGGAACAAAATGTTGCAAAAATATTTCCTTAAAAATCAGAGGTCAGTACTCATGAATAGGGCCACGGTTTTGTCGCGAAAAGATTTTTGCACCAGTTTTTTTTCAATGTCTTACATACACATCAACAGCTTTGCTTCATGGTTATTGGTAGAGACTTGAAAAATTCGCTTTTTATTTTCCAACTGCTATAATTTCGTAACTGGCCCTATACTCTTATGACAGTTCCCGGAAGTCCCTGAGCCAATAACTGAAACGTAACTAACTGAAGGCCCATATCACTGTGTTAAACAGACAGCTATAATGTGCAGAGATGATGTTTTTATCGAGGGAAAACTTGACTGTTTGCTGGATTTCAACACATGTTCAACTTTCCAGAAGATTACTGGCTTTAGCTTGTACGTGGAGCTGTTATCCTATTTGACTGAGCTAATAAAAACCCCGATATTGTAATATTTTATGGCTGTTATATTGGTCTGCAGACAGCTACGTTGTGTCAGAAGTATATCGCCCATTCATATATGTCGCAAGAAACTACAGTGTCTTCAAAGCTAGGTTGGTACAAAACATTTTCGCGATATACCATAATCTTTACTAATAAATATGGATCTGAAAAAATCGCGGTTTTTTTTATTTGGACACAAGGTAGAACTCAAATAACTGTAAGTTTGTGTCGCTTGCGCTGTTGGGCCTTGATTGATTTGACTCCTCATGGAAGACTCTCAGCCAATGAACAGTTGTTATATACTTGAGTACACACATATTCTTCGAGGCTAGTCTACACGTCAGCGAACCTGGGAATTTTTCCCGTCTCCAATTATTGGCTGCGTGTCATTGTACAGAGTAGTCTCTCATTTGAACGCTCCAATCAGAGTAAGATAGATGTGACAACATACGCCTGTACTAGAAGAAACCCCAAGACAAGCGAGAGTTAAAACGTCCAATCACTGATCACGAAGCAGATCTGAAGATGTGCACATAATACATTGAAACCAATTGATGCAGAAATATTTTCGCTATAAAATCGTATCTGTACTCATGGAGGGCCATGAGGCACCAAAACTGATTACTAGGGCCTGGCAGTTTACGAGAAAATATTTCGTTCCGTTTTGTTTCATGCCCTGCATGCATTTCTGCATCTCTGATTCGTGGTTACTGATAGTGTGTCTGTGTTTAAGGGTGTTCAAGTGCGATAAAATCATAATTTTATATCTTTATGTAATAATGTTAGTTTTGTAGACAATACTTGAGAGTATAGTTTCCTCTTACGAAACTATTTTAGCTTTCGTAGTTTTCTCATAACGGTGCGCCAAAGTCAAAATTTGCTTGTTCTGCTGCCATGCAAATAGTGAAAAAACAATTGACCTACTGGAATAAAATAATTCACTGTGATATTACATCCCACTAGCTATTCAATAAAATAGTGAAAGACCATGCCGTAATATTTTGAAATTTAAAAAAAATCGTAAAACTACAGGAAAAAAGTTGAAAATTCAGCAATTTTTTTAAAATACAAAATTTTTCACGGGATTATTTAAAAATATTTTAATACGTAACCCGTGGCATGTTATTTCATTGTGAATTATTTCACGTACGTAAGTCAATTGGTTTTCACTATTTGCATGGTAGCAGAACATACCAATTTGGAATTTTGACGCGCCGTTATGAGAAAGCTATGCGAGTTAAAATTGTTTCGTAAGAGGAAACTGTACTCAAAAGTATTGTCTATAAAACTAACACTATTTAATATAAATATAAAATTATGATTTTATCGCACTTGAACACCCTTAAAGGCGTCACATATTTTACTTTTCAATTTAAAAAAAAAGTTCCTACGACATCATACGTCTGTTTTTATCGGGTAGTACCCTAAGACTCTAAGAGCAAGAACTCCGATCGTTGACCACAAATCAGAGCTACAGGTGTGCACATAAGGCGCTGAAACATAGCGAAGTAAAATTTTTACGCGACGAACTCGTTGTTCTGCTGATTAAACCTTGCAGACCCAACAGTGGTGACAACTGTACCAGAAATCGGCCAATAAGCAGCCTGTGTCTGCTCTAGCATACAGATTTCTGTCAAGCAAGTACCTTTTTCGGCGTTACTGGAAATTGCAAATGTTTGTGAAGTAACTTAAAAATATATATATCTTTACAACATGTTGACGTCTCAGGGCTGAGACGAACGTTGCCTTAGTGTTTGGTTGGCGAAGAGGAACACGCCTAAAGTGCAAATGAAATCTGTACAACATACGAAAAATAATGTATATTGCGGCATGTGTAACCTACTGCGCGTCAAATAACGTGTTATTCCGGCGAATCCCGCAGACATTAACTTGACAATCAGTGCAAGACGACTCCGCTGTAGACATGAAAACTGCGTGAAGCGACCCGAGGAGAAACATACAGCCCACCACAAGGAAGTACGCCATCCTCTTCGTGCGCGCTATAGTTATGTGAAGTGCGCTATAATTATGGTATTTGTACCATAATTTACCCACCAATACGATATATTCTTTGCAAATTAATTATAGTATACGAAAGAACTGTATTCGTACTAACCACATAGTAAAACCGTGGTATTATGTGTGTGTGTGTATATATATATATATATATATATATATGTGTGTGTGTGTGTGTGTGTGTGTGTGTAACACCAGTATACATTTCTGATTATTATATATACGAGTAAAATGATATAAGACACTTGGTGTCGCAAATGCTGGGAAGTGCCTGAAAAATGGCGCATAATTTGTGGTTTGTGAGGTTCAAAATCTGTGTTGATGTAGCAAATAATAATTTTTTAGAAGTCAACCAGGGTGTAAAATGAGCAGATACGACAGTTCTTCGCGCCGCAGGTATGCATAAAAAAATGCTAGTCTTCCGCTGAAGCCCCTTCGTTTCGATTCCATTGGCGTCGCCTGCATACTACAACTGCCAGACTAGTAATTTATGTAGATCTGTTATAACTGGTAATACACACACAATCCAAGAGAGTTGCTAGAGTGAATGGGGAAATGTCACGAAATGCGCTAGTTGTTGACATTCAAACGTAGTATTCATACCTCACAGACCACAACTTATGTGCCGTTTTATTTTAATTTCCCAGCATTTGCGACACCAAGTGTCCTATATAATTTATCTCGTCTTAGCATCCTCCTACGGCGTGACAGAAAGTTTTAAACGTCATTAATTAACATCCTGTATATATTTAAGAAACAGTCAGATGTGTACTGGTGTTACGAAACCAGTATTGTAAGAAGGCTCAACATTTCCTCTCTTTACAATCTGAAGTGGTTAGAGCACTCGCCTCTCGCCTAGGGGATCCGCGTTCGATTCCCGGCGAGGTAGGCCTACGTCCCCAGGATTTTCGCATGTGGGAATCGTGCTGGACGATGCCGCAGGTCGGCGGATCTTCTCGCGAATCTCCAGTTTCTCTTGCTCCTTCATTCCGGCTCTGCTCCATACGTGGCCTCTCACCAGCCCTTGATACCTAGATGTTAAAAGCTGACCAATATCCCTTCACTTCACTCACAAGCTGAAGTATGGTAGGAGTTAGTGAGAGATGTTGATCAGCGCTTAACATCGAGGTCTTTAGCGATGGTGAGGGGTGACATGAGGTGAGTATGGAGCAGCGTCGGAATGAAAGGGCAGGGGAAACGGGACATCCCCGAGATAACCCGCCGACCAGCGGCATCGTCCGGCACGATGCGAAAATCCAGAGACTGACCCTGCCCGGAACAGAACCCGGATGGCCTTGGTGGGAGGCGAGTGATCTGACCACTCGGCCACCGCGGTACCCAAGTATAGTTGTCCACACTATGGAGTAATAACTTCCATCAGTTTTCGGAAGTTGTACAGACTATGACCGCCTTATGACGGGCGTTGACGGAGTGCTGGACAGGAGAGGGAGGAGTTGTATAGACTGTGGATAATGTAACACTGACGTGCTGTGTCGTGACGACGGGCGTGGTTCGTGTCCAGAAAAGTCACGGTAGATGTTTGTTCCGCTCGCAACTGACTGATCGTCCCGCCGGCCAAGAGTAACACCGTCCTCCCAATTCTACCAACTATACATTACACTTTCCCCCTGATTTGTTACTGACATAGTATCGTTAGAGACACTGGAAAATCGCGAAAATATTTGACATAGTCTCCAGTATACTGTAGTATCTCAATCGTAACAGTTTTCTGGCTAATCACCCACGTTCTGTGTTAACACTGTACAGTTATAATTGTGTATGTTGAAGAGGGACACAGTGCTTCTTATAAACTAAGTTAAGGACTCCTATTTTTCGCGTGAAGAATTTTGCCCCACTTTGTTTCGGTGCCTTACGTGCACAACTGCAGTTCTGCTTCGTGGTCAGTGATCGGATATTTTAACTGTATCGAACCTTGGGATTCTACCAGAAAATCACAGACGCGTGGTGCTGTAGTAACCTAACTCTGATTGGCACAGTATAATGAGAGACGTCAATTCGCAAAGACAAGATGCCAATAATCGTGAAGCAGAATTGTAGATGTGTACGCAAACTGGGGCAAAATTCTTTTCGCAAAAAACAGGGGTCCCTAACGATAGCCAATATAAGTGCAATACCTTCAGTGTAACATATAGCATGTTTGAGTCTAGCAAACAATAAACTTTTCCCGCGATTTACCAGTGTCTCTACGTATCGTATAAACAGCGGGGCCGCAGCTGGCGCACTCGCCTCCCACCATGGCGGTCCGGGTTCGATTCCATGCGGAGTCGGACCCCGCATGTGAGAATCATGTCGGACGATGCCGCTGGTTGGTAGGTATTCTCGTAGATCACCAGCTTCCTCCGCCCTTCTCAGTGGCGGCTCGTGAGTTGTTGCCAGGTAGGGCTGCAGATAGTCGGTACTGTACACTCTTGATGAACGCGCCGTAGAACAACGACCATGAAATATTTGCCGGCTACTAGATGTGTTGTGACCACTCAGTAGTAAGGGGAACCTGCACATCAGCGTGTCAGTGGCTGTAGAGTCAACCAGCGCACAACCCTGTACAGCTCTTGGCAACTGCAGCCCTACCTGGCAACAACCCACAAGCCGCCACTGGCCCTTCTCCATCAGGAGCCTCACCATTGTAGGACCTTCACTTAATGTTATCCTCCGTGGTCAAGCAGATGCCAAGCTGTAACGCTGCATTTCGGGGTGCGATGCCCTTGGTTACCCTCGCCATACATATTTATATAATCAGTACTCTCTCTCATAACTATGAATATTTACTGTCGTTATACGGATTGACTGAAGAGATTTTAGTTAGCACTTAACATCTTCTTCAGCGCTGGTGAACGGTTCACACGACGTGAGTATGGAGCAGCACCGGAATGAAGGAGCTGAGAAAACGGGAGATCCCAGAGAAACTCCCACCGACAAACGGCATCGTCCGGCACGATTCCCAGATGCGAAAATCTGGGGAACGTACCCCACCGGGAATCGAACCCGGATCACACAACGTAAATTTCACTTGAAACATTGAAAAATAAACAAGGTTACTATGCTAAGGCTAAATCACAATGTGAGGAATGAAGATGTAATTCAATTGCTTTGATTTATTTCGTTAGCAATTAAAGATTTAACATTCATAAGCGGCTAAGTGCCAAAAGGTAAGTTTCGAGATACTGACGAGAACAGTATATTGCGACAAACAAATGGACAAGAAAATATCCAAATGCATTTACATATTTCTTACAATAGGAAAGTAGAAAATAGGAGCATTTGGGCAGTAATAAACACAAAACACATGAACATCAATATATATTTTTTCAATGAACCAGAACGTGTTTATGTTACTCCAACCATATAATTGTGCTGTTGTACGGCGCGCATGAATATCACTAGGAGATAGCACTTTAGGTATGTCTTCCACCTAATGTTTTTGTACTTCTCCATGTACCTAACTAATTTTTGTTGAAAATGGTACTTAGTCCCTTTTGAATGTTAAGGGGAATTGATCCATGTTAAATCGGTTTTAAAGGTTTTTTTTTTATAAATCAGGGAATAGACACATTGTTTTACTTTTTTCTCGCTGACAAGGCATAGTTTATAGTTTCATACATTTTTTGGAATCCATATGGCATTGTTTATGTTAATGTAGCGGCCTCTGTAGTCGCTCCCGTAAATAGAGCAATTTTTCCTTTTCATCTGTTTCCCGTTGCAAAATAATGAATATAGTATGGTTCCAGCAATTACAGAAAATCGATTAATTTTGTATCTATGCCCTGTCGTGACAAAAATTTAGATACATCTACTGGAACAGAAGTTATTGAGAAGAAACAGATAAATCCAAGGTGGTAGGGATCAATACCCCTTAAGTCCTCAATTTTTATTTCTGTTGCAACCTTATAGTGGACAGGCACTGCGACAAATGGGGCCCCTGGCGTTGTACGGAATAGTTTACACTCGTGTTCGGGGGACGACGGGCTGTCTGCCGACGACGCCGTGCGAAAACGACGGCATACACGAAGTCTCTCTCCTCCCTGCCACAGCGATCTCGGCCCGGCTAATTTGATGGCATTAGGATAAACTGCTTGTAATTCGATTAATCTAAGTGGCCGCCGAGAGGAAGGGGCGGATGATTTGTAATTAAAATTTTCGTAATTTAGATCGGCTGTGTTCGGCGGGGGCGGCGGCCGGACCGGACACGAAGCACTGGTTCGCAGATGTTCAGATACTCGATGGACCGTTTCGCGCTCCTCTCTCGCTGTGAGAGAGAGAGAAAGAGAGAGAGAGATCCCTATACTCGGCCTAGTTAAGGGTGTTCAAGTGGTATAATATACAATTTTTTTATTCTCATGTAAAAAAACGTTAGTTTTGCAGATGGTACTATTGAGTAGCTACTGTTTCCTCTTACAAAACAACTATTTTAGCTCGCAAAGTTTTCTCATAATGGTGCTTCAAAGTTACAATTTGAATGTTACGCTATCATGCAAACAGTGAAAACTAACTGACTTACTCAAATGAGATAATTCATAGGGCTACGTAACCTAACATTTATAAGGTCACAACGTAATACTTTGAATCATTATAAAAATCGTATAACTACAGGAAAAGTGTTTCAAATACAGCAAAAAAAAAGTTCACTGTAAGTTTATATATATCTATGGAATGATTCACTTCTACTGCTTTCAAGGTAATTTTTTTTAAATTCCTAAACGAGAGCAGGTACCGAAAATCTGTTGAACAGATTTAGTACAAATTCGTTTAACCAAATAGTCAAAATTTTCTAAACAAAATTTTATATAGATTTTGTTAATTAGTTCGTTAATTGGAGTTTACTTAACTGCGTATTTGGCTGAAATAATTTTTTCCTTGAAAATATTAGCTGGTATAGTACGCACTGTTTAAAAAAACTGCAACAGGTTTTCTATAGGTGATGTTGCTTAGGTTTAAAGAAATAATTATCGTAAAAACCTTATAAGTGATGGATTATGGCTTTGAGTAAGTCAACTGGCAGCGTAATATGCAAAATTTGACTTTGATGCACTGATATGAGAAAACTATGAGAGCTACAATGGTTTCGTTAGAGAAAACTGCACTCACAAGTATCGTCTACAAAACTAATGATTTCTCGTAAAAATATAACATGTTTGATATTAATCACACTTGAACTCCCTTAGGGTTGCTGGTTACCTCGGAAACCTAACAATGACAGAGATTTACATTTTAAAACAATATTTTTTTTTGGGTATCACATCAATCACCTTTCACGATATCGCTTTCGGATGAAAACCAGTTTCTGCATCGAAAAAAAAAAAAAAAAGAGGAAATATTACTGTAGTCATGAAAACGTGGTTTGCCTTTGGTGAGCGGCGTTTGTTGTGCACCAATCAGGGCATAAGAAATTCGGGAGAGAAAATGTTAGCTATACTAACATAAATATTACGAGAGTTCAATAACTCCATTGTCCTAAGTATCTTCGAACTTAAATTCCCTGTCCATTGTCAGCTGCTCCATTAACTTGCGAGATTTATCCGAGACTTGGTATCGCGGCGTTCGGTTCTGGTTTTCTTGTAAGTGTCTCATCGGTTCACAGTTATCGAGGGCGTGTCTATAAAACTATAATTTAACCGAGAATATAGCAGAAATATCATGTAATTGCAATTTAGAGGGTGGAGATTCAACTCTCGAATTCTGTCGGTGGCTAGTGCTAACACAACAGTTGTGTAATCAGGTATCGGCTATTCACGTTAATTCAATGACTTTTGAAGAGCGTACAGTCAATAATAATAGTCATGTAGATTTTTGGGAATGTAAATACTTATTTGCTCGCAATTGTCAATGCATTAAAATAGCAGTCTCATAGATCATATTTCACCATGAGCCGTATCGAGACCAACAAAAATATCACTGATCGCTTATATGTAGGATTGACAAGTACTAAGTCTTACTTAATTTAACTTAACATGTATATATCCCTCTCGTTGCTCTTGACAGGGCTCTAGGGTACACTGTAAATTTATTAGTAATATTACTACACAAATGCATCGCAGTGTTAAGGAACCTCCGTAATTAATATATTAGTATATTTTCAAATGTTTCTCGAAGAATAATACACCTTCATTGAAAATTTTGAAGCAAAGACAAAGGTCTTATCTTTGTTACACTGTAGAATTTTTGATACTGGAATATCTATACGGTTGTTAAAAAAATATATATCAGCGAATTATTTCAACGTAACTCAATTTGTATATAAAACGTATCCTTCTTTTAAAAAAAAATAATTTACATATAGTAACCTAGATACATCATTTATGAATACATGTCTGTATTAAAACCCTTCAGTAACATTTTTTTGTGACAAAATCGACTAAAAGCGAAGCGTGAATTCGTATTTTGTCTTTTTTTTATTCTATACTCAAAGATACTTCACTGCGGTCAATATCGCCCCTTAATTTCCAGCCTCAGTATGTCTTCTCAGACGAGAACACGCCCGGCTGTCGCCCCAAATGTACGTCCGTCGATCGCTTGCTCAGATCTCAGCTATGTAGGGGCGCTCCTTAAGAAAGTAGGTACAGTAAAATTATTTCCCATATATCAATGGTAGTGTTCCTATACATTTCTAGGGAACATTCAAATGTGTACTGACGTTACAAGACTTGTATAGTAACAGTAACTTAAGGGGGAAGTAGTGTCGCCATCTTGGATTGATGTATTTTTCATCATAATTCTTGATTCTTTTCTTGAAACTTGACATCGTTACAGCATAAAATTTGTACTGATAAGAGACCATAAGCAATTATATGCAAGTTTTTTACGTCATCTGAAACCGCCCAAAGTAATTAATCAATACTGTATCCAGCATGTTTGACAGGATGGACCAATACAAGTATAACGTCAAAATTTTCTCAAAGTAAGCCACAGAGTCTTATTTGGTGCTTTAACGTAGCCAGAATTTTAAGTGTGGTACGAGAATGCATTTTATTTCTAAAAATTTCTAGATTTGCGTCAACCGTTGTATCGCTGTACATTTGGATTACTCGCCGCCGACAGTACAAGAACAGGGTGGCCACCCACCTGGAAAAACTGGAAAACCTGGAATTATCAGGGAAATTGTGGTCACCTGGAAATATCAGGGAAATGTCAGGGAATTTTTGGTTTATCTTAAACATTTCAGGGAATTTTCTTGCCTCGTTCTTTTTGAGCTTCCACAATAACCATAGGAATGAATATAATGGAGTTTTGAGAGCATTATAATATTTTTATTGAAAAAATTACTGTTATGTAGGTGTAATTATACTCCATTGTCAAGTTCGTAGTTATTTCTGCTGAATGTTATGTCAAGTTCATTGACTGTAGTGTCAGAAAGGACGCAAAATATTTATCTGTATTGGAAAATGTGCTGAATAAAATGTCGAAATGTTGTTTTCATACTTGCAAAAATCAGGGAACTTTTTGGTATTCTATCAGGGAAATCAGGGAAAAATCAGGGAATTTTCGTTTTTGCAATGACAGGCCACCCTGAAGAAGTGTGACAACAATAGTTAACGTTGAATTATGTGCAATGACTAGGGAGACGAATATGTCACGTATTCAATTACCCACGTACTAGAATTCATTGCCCTATACATATTCAAGCCCGTCTATTCGTTCATTGTCTGCCGTTCCAATGAGTAGCAGATATGAACAAAAAATTGTCCGGGATTTATTATGCATATACGGCAATGGATTCTAGCATGAGGGTCATTGAATTCGCAAATTTTTCCTGTCCGTAGCAATGACTGGCAGATATTATTTTCAGATGTTGAATTACAAAAGTGCTCAGTTGATCGTGAACAGCTTATAACGCAATAACAGCATAAAAGGAAGAAGCGAGTGTTATAGGAGCAAGAGCGGGTGGGGGAATTACAGCTGAACGGCGCTAAACGCAGCTAAATGGGGGATCATTATAAACGAGTATGCTAGGCGGAAGGCAGGCTAGGGTAAGCGCAGACCAGTGGCCTCCGGGCTAGTGGGCGAGTTGAAGGTAACGGCCTCCACAGCACGCGACCTGCTAACTACTCGAGCGAGCCGTGCTCTTGGAAGGCCGTAGTTGTGTGTCTGGAGAAATATTCCGCACCAGAAGAACACAGCCTAGAGCGTTTGTGCTGTGCCAGAACACTCGCTTCACATTCTAGAGAACCCGGGTTCCGACCCTTACTGATTCCGGTTTCCCTAGACTTTCTGAAAGCACTCTAGGTGAATGCTGGGATGGTTCCTTAAGAGCATGGGCCCGAGTTTCTTCGCATTTAACGACAATTATTTTTTAAAACATAAATGGGAGCCGATATCGTAAAATCGCTTCGTAACTTTGTTATGACTGATTTAAACTGCATACTTTAATTTTGTCGAGTCAGAACTGTGCAAAATAGTTGGTAATTACCTAATTAACGAAATTTCCTTTTAATTGATAAATTAGCTATACTCGTCGTACAGTTTGTCTCGAAAAATTACAATGCATAGTAAAACCAATTTGCAAAAAAGTTACGAAACAATTGTACGATATTGACTCTTTTATGGATATTAAAAAATAATTCTCTCGTAAGCCAAAAAACTAGGGCCCAAGCCCTTAAGGATGAGAGCTAGAAGCTAAATTTTATTCATCGAATTTTTGTGATATCTTCTGTTTTAAAATTTTTTTTTGGCAAATGTGGCAATATTGAGGCATACGAGATATTTGTAATGAATTTTGAAGATAATAATAGTGTTATATGTTAATCGTGTATTGGGCTTGTAATAATTCTTAAAAGTTAATCTATGATTCCCTTGCAATGATTCAGCGTGATAAATTAACGAAAACTTCCATTATTACTTTTTTTCAAGCAGTTTATCAAACATTTATCCCACGTCTTGTCAAAGAGAACATTTTGATAATTGGACTAGAATAGTATTTATGGCTAGAAAACTGAAAATAAAAGAAAATCATTTAACACGACAGCCGATATCGAAAAAGTGCAGCACAGTTTAATTCAAAATAGTGTGCGCTATAAAAACTATTTTTTCAAGACGAATTACACAGTAGTTTCAGATAATTATGCAACTAAATGAATTTTCATTAACGAACACAAAATCAGGGCAAACCGTAAGCAATCTAACTGTCTACATGCAATAATTTTACGTGTACTTTATATTAGTAATACATGTTAATACATAATTTATAGTCATTTTATGAAAACAAAACTCTATTGTCGAAGAAAATGACCATTGTACCTCCGCAATGATGTAAACTAATACAGAAATTATTACGTTGACTTCCCCCTCCCCCTCTCACAATATCTTGGTTCGCTTACCTGTAGGCTAGCCTCTAGGCAGACAATAACTGTTCATTTGATACTCGCTGATACAGAAGTATTGAAGAGCTTTCCAGCAATAACAATATATGATTGTCACCACTGAAAGTGTCAGTCAGGCGAGTGCTCTATGATACCACTACATGCTGGTTCAGTGTCTTGCAGTAGAGGCGATACCTCACCAGATGAGCCGGTCAACATCATCCTTGGCGCCGTGCCTCACCCACACAAACACACTGCCAGTGCACACAGCCTACCTGGAAGGGGTCAGGAGGTACGGAGACTTGAACGCGTGCGCAGGACACTAGCCCCGCGCAGTATTGGTTCTAGGGGCACGGGAGTTTTGAAGAGCTTTTCAACAGTAAACAGATGGGTTCACCACTGAAAGTGTCAGTCAAGCGTGTGATCTACGATATCACTATCAGTGTCTTACGGTAGAGGCGATACCGCGCCAGACAAGC